>WNLO01000171.1:0-28171 GCA_021398005.1 Sporothrix luriei | reverse complement strand
CTGTTGTCTCTTTTGTCTCTTTTGTCTCTTTTGTCTCTTTTGTCTCTTTTGTCTCTTTTGTCTCTTTTGTCTCTTTTGTCTCTTTTGTCCTCATTACCTTGACAGACACAGCCCACAGGCCACAGACGACACAGACGACACAGACGCCGTCCAGCTGGCATCGTCCCTCGCAAGACACATGGCGGGCCACCCCCGTCTGCCCGCCTGCCCGTCTGCCTGGGCTGAGCCTGGTCCGCGTCCGCGATCCTATCCTCTACCGTGCTCTCTGGCTCCATCCTCTGCGATGTCTCCCACTCCTCATTTTCCTTCCCCCGTCTGGGTCGGCTAACGTCGCTCGTTTCCTATTTACCCAGGAAGCTAACCCTCGCTGGTCACCCTCCTTTGGCTGCCACCCACCATCGCTGTCAGATTGACACCCCCCCTACTCGATACGCCGTACTTCGATCCCTTCTCCCCCCCGAGCTAGGCCCAATTGTGCTCTAGGTCCGGCTTGCTGTGAGCAACGATCCGCGCCACCAACCTGTCTGGCCAGCGACTTGGAGTGTATGGAGACATGGGGACATGGAGACTCGACTGTGGAGGTCGTGGAGGGAGAGTCAAGAAGAAGAGGAACGACGGAGCGCGTGGCTTGAATGGCTGAACGGGCTCCATGTCTGTGGCTCGCCAGGTCTCTGGTCTCTTGCTCTCTGCCCTTTTTTGTCGTCTCCCTCTCTCTCCTCAACCCTGCTCGTCTGCATGTCTTGGCCTAGTGGAAAGTTGCAGCCGTCTTCCCGCAAAACCTACCCCAACTTTCTGGCCTTGTCCTCTTTTGTTTCCTCGACCATTTTATCCATTATTTTTATTTTATTTTTTGTCTGGCTCTCTTCTGTTCTTCTGCCCTGTGCAGACGTTCCTCGTTCCTACGTCGTACTCTGTTTGCCACGCGTCCGTCCTCTCTCTTCCCTTCCACCCACACCCCCTCCCCCTCTCTTTTCTCCCCCGGCCCCTTGCCCTTGTCGTGAAGGTGATAATTTGGGGTTCCCTTCTTTGACGACTGTGGAGATGTGCTCTGCCCTGCCGACCTAGCACTTGTGTGCTTGTATGGTGTCTACCTCCAAGGCCTTGCAGATGTACATGTTCGAAGGACAGACAAGGTTCGACTGACGGAGCACCCAGCTTCGATCGACATCTATATTAAACATCCGCCTCGTCCATCTCTTCGTTCCTGTCCTTCTTTTCCTTCTTCTTCTTCTCATCCGCCTGCCATTGCATCCTTTTGCTCTCTGGCCTTGATACCCGGTTCCGTGTTGTCTTCTTTTATTCGTTTTTATTCCCCTTTATTTACATTGACTATAATTTTGTATTTTCCCATACCCATTTGATACCCCAACAACGCGTACCTCAACATCCCAACTGTCAGCACACACACAACACAATGGCCCGGAAGACGACCTTCACCCTCGCCGGCCGCGAGTGGCCCAAGGTCAAGTGGTGGCAGCGCAGCCACATGCGCACGCTCTACTTCACCCTCTGGGCGGCCATGCTGACCTCGGCCACCAACGGCTACGACGGTTCGCTGATGAACGGCCTGGAGTCCATCCAGGCCTGGATCGACAGTACGTGACAGCGGCGTGATGCGGGTGGATGTGGGTGGGACTGGGACTGTAGAGTCGTATCGTCGTATCGTCGCATCGTCGCATCGTCGCAGAGTCCTTTGCTAACACGCCGCCAGGCTTCAACAACCCCAACAGCGCCACGCTCGGCCTGATTACCGCATCCATGTCCATCGGTTCTATGCTTGCTATTCCCGTCGTGCCCTACATTGCTGATATCCTCGGTCGCCGCACCGGTGTCGTCATTGGCTGCTCCATCATGATTGTCGGCGTCGCCCTCATCTGCATCGGTTTCCACGTCGCCCTCTTCATCGTCGGCCGTCTCATTCTCGGTTTCGGCATCGCCATTGCCCACGGCTCGGCGCCGCTGCTCATCACCGAGGTCGTCCACCCCCAGCACCGTGCCATCTACTCCACCATCTACAACACCCTGTGGTACCTGGGCTCCCTCGTCGGCTCCTGGGTCGCGTTCGGCACCCACAAGCTCGACAACCAGTGGGCGTGGCGCGTGCCCGTCCTGCTGCAGGCCATCCCCTCCCTCGTCCAGATTGTCATGATCTGGACCGTCCCCGAGTCGCCCCGCTGGCTCATCTCCAAGGGCAAGCCCAACGAGGCCAAGGCCATCATTGCCAAGTACCACGCCGAGGGCGACCTCGACGACGAGCTGGTCAATGTCGAGTTCGACGAGATCTCGCAGACCATTTCCCTCGAGCAGGAGTACGAGCGCAACGCCTGGTCCGAGCTGTGGTCCACCCCCGGCAACCGCCACCGTCTGATCATTCTCGTCTCCATCGGCTTCTTCTCGCAGTGGAGTGGCAACGGTATCGTGTCGTACTAGTAAGTTTCCGGTTGCGCGAGGCGAGCAGAAAAGAGGCGATGATCCGAAAAGGAGGCGACGATAAATGAGAAAACTTGGAAATGAAGAACACCAACTAACCTTCCCCCCACAGTCTTCCCCAGGTTCTCAAGCTCATTGGCGTCGTCAACCAGACCACGCAGCTCGAGATCAACGGCTACCTGTCGATTGTCCAGCTCGTGTCGGCCGTGGCCATCTGCTTCTTCGTCGACAAGGTCGGCCGTCGCCCGCTCTTCCTGACGTCCTGTGTCGGCATGCTCCTGACGTTCATCGCCACCACGATCGGCCTGGCGCGCTACGATGCCCACCCCAACAACTCTGCCGCCAACTCCGTCATTGTCTTCATCTTCATCTACTACATCTTCTACAACCTCGGCTTCTGCGGTCTGCTCGTGTCCTACTCGGCCGAGATTCTCCCGTACCGCATTCGCGCCAAGGGTCTCACCGTCATGTTCTTCTGCGTCGACCTGTCGCTGTGGTTCAACCAGTACGTCAACCCCGTGGCGCTCACCAACATCAAGTGGAAGTACTACCTGGTGTACGTCGTCTGGCTCGCCTTCGAGCTGGTGGTCGTCTACTTCTTCTACATTGAGACCAAGAACACGCCCCTCGAGGAGATTGTCAAGCATTTCGACGGCGACAAGGCCGTCTACGGCGGCGACGACGCCACGGCCAAGGCCCGCCACCTGGCTGGCGAGGACGACGTGCCCGTCGAGGCCACGACGACCGTCACCTCCAACGAGAAGACGGCCACCGAGCAGGTCAACTAGGAGCGTGTCGACGTGTTGTGTCATTCGTGCTCTCTTGGGGATGACCTAGAGAGGACGCGGAGGGCGTGGACACGTTGTCGCTTGTCTGAGTTCCTTGCCGTTATTTTCCCCTTCATTCCAACGAGCTTGCTCTGTTTTTCGTGTCGGTTTGTTTTCTACGTATTGGACCGGAATCTTACCACCGATCTCTACACATATTCCCCCTCAAAAATATAATCAAAGCTAAAATGTGAGAATGGCGAGCATGTGGGGCTGCATTACACACCTTGGTGGTGTCTGTCGCTCGAGTTCGCCATCTCACATTTGGTTTTTTTTTGCAAAAATGTCATTTTGGATGCCCCAAATTAGCATGATGAATCACTTTTTAATTGACTACAAATGAATACGGTTATATACCCGCACCCTTTTTAAGATGTGTATTGTATATGGAAGTCGACTGAATAAGCGAAGCAAATGACCTCAAATGACCTGACGAGAACAAGAAGCCAGAATGAAAACCCAGGACACTGGCCAATAAACATGTGAAGGGAAGCCATATAGAGCTGGACGGAAGTCGGCTTCGACTTGGGCTGCAGTTGACTTGTATAGGTCCACAAACGGTAAAGTATCCCAAGAGAGGAGCAGCCGTGTAGAAAAGAGAATGCGCAAAAAAGATACATTAGGAAAATGAAATAAATCGAGTCCCGACAGCTTTGCATTTAACCGGCCAGACCCTCTTTTCTCCTCACAAACTACAGTGTATGTCGTAGACTGGTGTCCATGGGGAATGGGAGGGGGCGTGTACGGAGTAGTACGAAGTACAAGTACTCTAAAGAAAAGGGCGGGTAGGGCCATCCGGCTAAATGCAAAGAATTGGAGGGGACCAGGGAGGAGAGGGAGGACAGGGGAGGATCGAAGCAGGAGGCGCCAGAGGAACAAAACATACGACGGACTGTCACGAGTCATCGTTGGCGCAGGACAAGTTTGACAGATGCCACAGCTCCGTCGGCAGATTGTCTTTGTCGTTGTCTTTCGTTGTCTTTCGTTGTCTTTCGTTGTCTTCCTCTTTCTTTTTCTTACTGTCTGTCTCTTTATAGACACACATTCACGAGAAAGAATGACCGAGCACGTCGAACAGAGGTTCCCCCAAAATGTCCACCCCTTCCCCTCCTCCTCTTGGGGATTGACTGCGTACCCTTTTTGGGCAACATTTCCATTTATCCGTCCTCTTCTTCGTTTCTCGCCAAGCGGCAGCAAACAACGGGCCGGCTTGGCAATGAGATGGACTGGGATGTGACTGGGATTTGACTAGGATTTTCCTTTTTTTGGCCTCTTGCTGGCAGGTGCACGGCGGCGTAAAGTACGACGTACGATGTACAAGTAGACGGTGATCCTGATTTTGCCAAGGGACCCGAGGATCTGGGGCCGACGCTCTGGGCGACGTGGCCACCAGTGTCCTGGGATCGCTCGATGCACACGCACCGCGTGGTTGCCCGACATCTGTACGAACGTATAGCAAAAGGCAGATCTGCAAACTGGTCGACGACGATGGTCGACGACGATGGTCGACGACGATGGTCGACGACGATGGTCGACGACGATGGTCGACGACGACCAGCAGACTCAGGGAGTGCGACATGCCACGAGACACGTAGGAAAGTAAGACGTGAATGGGCGGAAGGGAAGTTGGCGAGAAGACCGATGCCCGCTTTGGGTCGAAGCCGACAAAGTGGCAACAGAGAGTTGGTGTGCTCGTAAGCAGGAAGGCGACAAGCAGACCATCAACCAGATCACTGGTTTCATATATGAATCTCTTTGACCATGTCATGTGGCATCCATTGGACGCGGTTTGACTCGAAAGCGCTTGGGGTCGCGTGGCATTCATTCGCACAAGCCTGTCAATAAATGCCATCGCCCCACGCAGATTCGCTATGCTGTGCGCCGACCGTACCAAGCCTTAATAGCAGCACTGAGAAGCATATACTGGCAGTTTTGCTCGAGCCGGTTCATTCCTTTATCTTGACCAGGTCGACGTGAGAGCTCAACGTATGGCCGGGCAGCGATCTTTGGCAAGAAAAACGGGACGCGTTCATGTACCGGGCATATTGACATTCCTACAGCGCAGCCAGTTCAATCCCTCCCTGCAGCCTCATCGGCGTCTGTGCTGTCAATGATGGGATGAAGTGCCTGTCCTCGAGACCTGTTTATAGGTCTGATTAGTCAGCAAACTGCCCTGCAGTCCCGCCTGCCGCCTGCCGCCTGCCAGAACGGGTCATGCCGGCGGGCGAGGCGCTTATCGGATAAGCCGCCTTTCGCCTTTGTATCAATTTTTTTCCGGTCCCCGCCATTGGACGTCGTTTCGTGCGTGGAGAGAGACCGCACGACTGCACACCGCGACAACGCCGCGCGCGAGCGAACGGGACGACCTCTTCTTTTGTGGCCAGACGTGAGCAGACGGCCATTGACCTTCACAACGCAGCACAGCGCAGCACAGCGCACTACGGCGCCATGGCAGACCAAAAACCGGTACGTTCCTTTCCCTCGTCCCTCGTGGTTCCCATACCTTCTCTCCTCTTGTCTCTAACGCACGATATGTGTGCAGCCCCCCAAGCCCGGCAACCCGACCCTGCGCATGCTGGGCCTCCCCAACCTGCCGCGCAAGCTGCCGTCCCGCAACTGGCTCATCTTCTGGGGCGTCGGCTCGTCCCTGGCCGCCGCCATCGTCTACGACCGCCGCGAGAAGCGCCGCGCCACGGCGCGCTGGGCGCACGCCGTGGCGCCGCTGGCGCGCGAGCCGCTGGCGGACACGAGCGCGATGCCGCGGCGCGTGACGGTGTACCTGGAGGCGCCGCCGGGGGACGGGCTGCGGGCGGCGCAGGAGCACTTCAAGGAGTACATCAAGCCGGTGCTGGCGAGCAGCGGGCTGGACTGGGAGTTTGTGGTGGGGCGGCGGCAGGGGGACGTGCGGGCGGTGGTGGCGGAGCGGGTGCGGCGGACGCGGCGGCAGGAGGAGGCGGCGGCGGTGGCGGTGGCGGCGGCCAGCGACACAAACACGCCGACAGACACAGAGACACCGGCCGACCTGCCCACCGACGACGACGTGGTGGCCCAGGTGCGGGCGCGCAACGGCATCCCCGAGTACACGGGCGTCAAGGGCGACATTGTGGTGGGGCGGCACACGTGGAAGGAGTACGTGCGCGGCCTGCACGAGGGCTGGCTGGGGCCGCTGACGGCGCCGGCGCCGGCCCAGGCGCCGCCGACTGTACCCGTTGCGGCCGAGCAGGAGCATGAGCACGCAGACGGTACCACAGGAGCAGTCGCAGACGATTTGGACGCATCACCGACGGCAAAAGCAACAGCGACACCGCCAGCGACACCGCCAGCGACACCACCCGCCGACAAGACCGACCCCCCCAAACGCCCGCCCCAGCCCCTGCCCTACAACTCCGTCGCCGACTACCCCGCCAGCCCGCTGCCGCGCCGCATCCCCGCCGAGCTCGGCCCCAGCGTCCCCGTCCCCTTCCCCCACCTCCTCGGCTTCCTCAACACCCCCATCCGCATCTACCGCTTCCTCCACCGCCGCCGCACCGCCGACCAAATCGGCCGCGAGGTCGCCGCCGTCTGCTTTGCCACCGCCACCCGCCCCTACCGCGAGCCCACCGCCGCCGACGACGCCGACGACGACGCCTGCGAGCAGCAGTCCGCCCTCGCCCACGAGGAGCGCGACTGGGTCAAGTCCGCCTGGGCCGACAGCCCCGAGGACCTCAAGAACGACCCGGCCCTCGCCACGCGCGACACGCCCTGGCGCGCCCCCGTCGTCGTCGACCCGCGCATCGGCCAGCGCATGCAGCGGTTCGTGCTATCGCCGGCCGACGAGGCGGCGGCGCGCGCCATCGCGGTGCCGGAAGCCGAGATCGAGGGCTGGACCAAGGGCAAGCTGCGGCAGCTGGGCCGGTGGGCGGGGCGCAAATGGCGCGGCGACGACCGGTTCCGGCCGAATGTGGCCAACCTGGACGACGAGTAGGACGGCGAGTAGGTTGTCTGTACGCCCGTAGTCTCCACCACCTCCTGTACTATAGCTCTCCTCGCACAACATATACAAAAGCATCCGTCTTGACGTCGGTCAAGGCCACACTTGGAAATAAAGCATATCAAAGAAGACAACCAGACAAGTGTATGATGGAAATGTTAAGTCCAATTGTGTACGCTACAGAGCAAGTGGTATCAAGAACATATTCGCAACACACATATCGTACATGGCACATAACGCCAGCGTCATCAGTCACTGTCCTCGCCCTCTCCCTCCTCTTCCTCGTCGTCCGATCCATAGGCCACGAGCCCGAGTGCTGGCTTCGCTTTTGAGGTAGTCATTGGTGGTGGTGCTGCTGCCTTGGGAGCCTCTTTTGTCGTTTCAGCAGAAGAACCTGCTGTCGCCTTCACCTCCTCCTTCTCTGTCGAGCTGCCTTTCCGCCTCAGGTTCGGAAAGGTGCCCGTCTTGTCCGTCCTGTCCGCGCGCCGCTTCCGTTTCCGCCCCGTCACGGCCCAGCCACTGTCGTCCACCAGCTTGTCCATCGTGTTGTTGTCGTTACCACCCCCCTCCTCTGCCTCCTCTGCCTCCCCCTCCGCCCCGCCCCCCCTGCTCGTCTTCGTCTGCGCCGCCCGGAACGCCGCCAGCCCCGCCGCCGTCTCCGCCGCCACCCGCGCCGCCGCCGCCCGCGCCTCCGCCGCCACCCCGTCCAGAAACGCCACCTCGTCCTCGTCCAGCGCCCGGAACTGGTGCTTGAGCCGGTGCGCCTCGTCAAACGCCGCCTGCTTGGCCGCCTTGTTGGCCTGCAGCACCTCGTAGAGGCTCTTTTCGTCGTCGCCTTGGGTGCCGCCGCCGGCCGCCCGTGCCTGGCGCGCCGCCGCGCGCCGCTGGCGGTCGGCCGCGAGCTCTTTTTCGACGGCGGCCCACTCGGCCTGGCGGGCGGTCGTGGTCGTGGTTGTCGTGGTCGTGGTCGGGGCCGCCAGCGTCGACGTCGGCAAAGACGACGACGTCGGCCCTGCCGCCTCGCCAGACAATGTTGTTGTCAACGTGACCGACGCAGCCGCCGCCGCCTGCTGCTTCTTCACCTCGGCCAGGTCGACGGCATCGCCGGTGGCGGCGTCAATGGCGCCGCCCGACACGAAGCGGGAGGACATGGGGCACGGTGTGTCTGGCGAATGGCAAAATAGAGTTTGCGTCCAGTGTGCGTCCGCCGACACAAAAAGGGGCCAATGGCTGGATTCGATAAAGTACACTCCGAGTAGAGCAGTCGCGACCGGAAGATGTCGTCACTGGTGCTTTGTCGGAGGCAGGTACGAAAAAGAGTGGGGATACATTCAAGATCCTTACCTAAGCAGTCCTCATTGGCTGACGAGGAGTGCTCCGCTCTGGCCTCCTCCCCAAGCTGAAGGACAAACGCGCCACAGGCGAAAGACTTTTGTTCGTCTTTCAGCCACCACGAGAACTTTGCGCGGATTGCGGCCGAAAATAAAAAATAAAGGTACGCGAACCAACTTAAAATCGGCAGAAAAAGTAGTATGTCCAACAGGGTTTTCGTTACTAACTACTAAACCTGTATTTTTTTTTTTTTTTTTTTTTACGTCTACATTTTGACATTACTTTTGTACCTGTCCCTGGGGCTACTCCTTTCAGCCTTCTCAGCTATCCTTTCTACCCTCTGCTTTCTGCTTTCTGCTTTTTCAGAGAAACATATAAAACACACAAGGTGACCTGACACAGCCATCATGAACAAATTATTACGACTTAACAGTGATTTTTTGATATTTCGTATAGGTAAAACTAATGCATGCAAGGTATCCCCGGTTTTCAAGTATTTCACCACATCCCGGTAAGAAAAAATATATAAAAGAAACAATTGAAGAAAAAATCATCAAAAACGTCATAGGGCAAAGAGGTATAAGAGAAAACACGAAAAAGTCAAAAAAGACAAAAGCACCAAAACACTGCAGTAGTGGACGCGGTGGAGATATAAAACGGGGATGGGGAATAAAAAAATGGCTAGGCAAAACAAAGGAGCACGAGACATAGGGGGAAAAAAAGGGCACAAAAGGGCACACCAGTACCGAATACAGCGAATGAATGGCAGTAAAAGTGGATGAAGTGGATCAATAGTAGGTATCAAAGACAGGTACGTCCAGGCAATGGCTGGGAACCGCATACGGCGGTATCTAGAAAGGTAGCGAGCGGATAGGATAGGACCATGAGAATAAAAAAATAATATAAAATGGGTTTCAATAAGAAAAATAAAAGAGGCGCTCGGTATATCGTTGGCCACAAAGCCGTAGAAATCGCGACGATCTCTACCCGCTCGGCTCAACAAAGTAATGCTCAGCGGAAGAAGTGAACAAAAGAATAAAGAAAATAAAAACACGAAATAGGTTATCATGAAACAGAACCGGAACCCAAAGAACCCAAAGGGCAAATCTCAACGACACCGCGAACATGATGCAATGAAGTGTAATCAAGAAGGGAAAAAGAGAAACAAACAGCAAGCAAAACCAAATCGCATATTCCCACCTCCCTTCAAAAAAGTGCAATGTCAAGAACATATAGGGACACATAAAAAAAAAAGAAATATGTAGACGCAAGGAAAGAGGAAAGAAAAGGAACCAAGGTAGAAAAAGAGGCAAGAAACTTTTGGGTGCAAGGACGAGCCCGAGTGACAGAGGAGCTGATATGCTGGTGTCTCCACAGGAATGATGGGGTTGATGGGTTCGAGGAGTCGGATGGAGACAATGCAGACGAAGAGACGGTGTAGTCAAGCTGCAGACGACCCGCCTTCGCAGTGTTGGCCAATAAAGAGATGCACAATCCAAGATCAAATTGTGGTCCGATATTTGTGTGCCAACAGTCCACATCCTATCGTTCAAATGTTGCCCTTATCATGCCCGTGGTTTCCAGAATATCAATACATCGTGACCGGTGCAGTCGTCCCGCGAGAAGATCAAAGATGCCCGCAAAGTCAAAAGGTAACAGAGAAAATTGCGTCGTTGAAAGGTCGTGCCAAACGCTTCCTTTTTTTGGTCTTTTGTAAATAAAAAGTCGTAACGTGTTTGTTTTATCGTAAATAATTTAGGCCCGTGGCCAACTTCGGACGAGGAAAAATATGGGGTCAAAGAAAAAAGGAGACCGAAAAATTGGTAAAACAAAACCCAGGAGGCAAAAAAGCCAAAAGCAAAAACGCAAAAAAATATCAAGTCCGTTTTAATGTGATGCCAAAGAAAAGTCCGAATGGATCCAAACCGGGGGGATATTAGGGCGCAAAATCAGAATCCGCAAAAACGCCAGTAGATGGATATGTGTATGGGTGCCGAAAAACGCAAAAGCCGTATGTCAAGTCATTAAATCGAAAGACGGAAGAAAAAAGCTGGAAAGAAAGCCGTAAGACAATGGTCCGCATGTCGACGATGCACAACCAACCCTGCACATATATCCTCTCTTGTTGGTAAAAGTGGTCGTCAGGGTCGGGTTGGTGCCGAGTACTTCGGAAGGGTGAATAAAAAAAATATGGTCGGCGGCCAGAACAGGAAAGGAAGAACAAGAGACGAAATCGAGGAAAAGAAAGTGTATGTCCGAAACATCAAATCATGGCGTGCTTTTATGTCAGTGCATCGTGGCACTGTTCTAATCAATGCAGGCCGCTGCCGCTCAGCCCATCACAGGCTGGCCATAGGGGTGCGAGACGCCGAAATAGGACGCCTGCTTGCCCATGTGGCCGTGGGGCATGCAGTTCATGCCGTTCACGGCGCCGTCCACGCTGTTCTCCCAGATGCTGTGGCCGTAGAAGTTGTACGTCGGCAGCTTGGCGGGGAAGTTGCGAGAGTGGTAGGGTGTGGGGTTGGCGGTGACGGGGTACGACATAGCCTGCTGGTGACGGCCGGTGGCGCCGTATGTGCCGTTTGCCGCGGCGCGGCTGGCAGCCTGCTGCGCCTGCTGGTTGAACCAATCGTCATACTGCGTGTTCATCGCAGCGGCCGAGTTCATGTAGTCGGGCGTACCGTAGCCAGAGTCGGGCGGCGTCAGAGGAGCAGCGGACCACGGGTCAGCCTGTGGCTGGTACGGCCAACATGACTGCTGGTCGTGGGCACGGTAGTTCTGTTGCACGGCCTGTTCGTTGCGCTTAACTCTTGACAGGCGCTCGTACTCGGCAATCTGCTCCTGGTGCCATGTGTTGTAGGCAACCGTGCTGTTGTGGCGGGCCACGTTGTTGGCGTAGTCCGTGTCGACGGGCACGGTCATGGACGCCAGTCTCTGCATGCGCTTCTTGCCAGCCTCCCAGTCTCGCCAGCTGTTGATCCAGGCCGTGTAGTCCTCGCTGCGGTCGAGGTTGACGTACAGGCACCAGCCAATGGCGTCCATCCACTCGCGCTCAAGCTTGTTGAGCTCACGGACGGGGATGCCGCTGACATCGGCCCACGAGCGGTTCTGGAAGGTGTTGTCGTCGAGGAACTTGCTGCCAAGCAGCAGGGCCACGGTCAGCAGGCGCCAGACATGGCCCTCGGACAGAGTGAGCTGGCCGGAGCTCATCATGTTCATCATGTTGATGCGCTTCGCAAAGTAGTTCATGCCCAGCAGGATGGTCGTGCGCGGCAGACGGGTCGACGACAAGATCTGGGAGATGAACTTGCGGAACGAGTCGGGGGCTCTCGACGTGCCCATGGCGAGGCGGGTGGACATCTCGGCGACATATTCGGCCATCAGCTCGACCTCGTAGTCGAGCACGGCACAAACGCCTCCAGGCATCTTGGCGGTTGGTGTGAGAGAGAGATGAATGGTCTCGTTGGGCCTTGGAATGAGACCGAACGAAATCAAACCAAGAAAGTAGGGTAGACGAAGGTGAAGGAAGGCAAAATTTGGTCTACTTCAGGGCACTCAGGAACAGAGACGGACGAGGAAGTGAGGAGTTTTCGAAATGAACACACGGCTCACTCGCCAGTCAGGTTGGTTGAGAGTCCCGAGGGCGGAAGAAGACGCAAAAGGGCGAGGCGATCGAAATGATCGGAACGAAAAACGTTTGCAACTGCTTTAGTTCGAGAAGCCAGCCATAGGTGTTCTAGTTCGATAATGAAGTTGTCGGGGATAGGTGGCAACTATTGGACCTTGAGGTCGAAATGTCTTCTGTAACGATGAACGAGATCGAAGGTCTAGAGGACAAAGGCGTAAACCGGAGATGGTATCGATGGTTGCTTCAAAGGATGCAAAAAAGGTAAAGGCTGATCGGATAATCAATGTTAGAACTGCGTGACTTAGCAGCCAAGCTGCAGACAGTTGCGTGAACGGACCTGTAAACAGGGACGAGCTGGCTGTCGCTGGAGGAGAAAGGCTGGCGGGTCGTTGAAAAGCGAGGTAAAAAAAGTAGGTATGGCGAAGTCGTAGAAAAAACGTTTGTGCGTACTAGTACTTGAAGAAGGGTCGAATCGAAACAGCAGGTATCAAAAAGCGATATCGAGGCTCGGGGAAGAATGCAGAAAGCAAGCAAACGGAGAACTTTTGTAAAGGAACGAAAGGATGTGCAAGAAAGAAGTCGTTTATAGGGAGGTTCGAGGTTCGTGAACAAGGCGAGGCAAGAAAAGCAGAACAATCAGGAACGTTCGCCCAAGAGGTTTTGGATTGTCGCTACGGCTTATTCAAGCTGTACAATGCCGTGCTTGTGTTGTTCCGTTGTCCGTGTCCAGGTAGCACAAGTATCGAATCGAGGAAGAGGAGAATCTGAGGATGTGAGGAATGGACGAGAGGACGAGAAGAAGATCGAAAACCGAAAGTCGAAGACCGAAGGTCGGAACGTAGGACCAAACAGGGCGGATACAAACAACAACACAAAAGTGAATTTGGTCGTCGTGATGGATTTTGTTGGTTTTTGGTTTCGTCGAGGAGGAGAGGCGAGGGAGAGAGAGAAAAACACACAGAAACCACGATAAACGGATTCCTGCGATCGCGACGAGAGAAGAGGGATGAGGAGAGAGGGGGAAGAGGAGAGGAAGAGAGAAAGACGAAACACGAGATGAGGAAAAAAAAAAGAAAAAGAGGCGAAGAGGGAGAAAGGAAGAAAGTGGAGGGGAGTCGTGAAGGAAGAGGGAAGGAGAGGAAAAGAGGAAAACAAAAAAAACTGGAGACGACACAAGAAAAGAATGGGAAGGGAAGGAGCGAAAGAGAAAGGAGCGATGGGGGAGACGGGGAGACGAGGAAGGAGAGGCAGGAGGGCAAAAACGTACGTCGTAGTGACGGAGAAAACGGAGCGGGAAAATAATGGGGGTCGACGAAAGAAGGAACAGGGCAGGCAGAGAGCAAGAGAGCAAGAGAAAGGGTTGGGATGACGAAAGTGGACGGGGGCGATGGGGGGCAACGGGGGCAGGCTTGCAGGGAAGGAGCGAACAGGAAGTCGAGAAAGCAAAGGACGAAGAGCGAGGCCCAGAAAACTCGGACAACAAAAACACACTAGAAAAACACTGCAGCGGACGGGCGTTCTAGTGGAGGGCAAAAACGGAATGGGGCATGGGGCATGGGCGACTGGGGCGGCGAGGGCGGAGAGCGCGCAGCCCCCTAGAAAAAAAGTTGGTGTGTGTGCGTGACAGGAGGAAGGCGCGGCCTGGCGCGGCCAATAAAATATTACGGGGCGGTGTGCTAGTCTAGACTGTGGAGGAGGTTGACGTATTGAATCCGTATTGAAGCCGTTGCTCCGTTGTGATTACAGGGCTTGTGGTCTTTGGAGTCTCGCTGCGGCGACCACGGGGGCAGTGAAATTTGGCCCTGGGCGACTGGGGCGTCTGTCTGGGAACTGGGCTAGTCAATCACCAAGCCTCCAAATTGCACCGTTTTCGCTGTTTCGGACATTTGACCGTTTTGAGGGCCGCAAGATGGCGGCTTCGGCGGGCAAGAGTCATTGTGATTTACGGCTCGCTAATCAGAGGGAAGGCGCGACTTAAAGAACATCGACACAAAACCTGACTCGCTGACAAGCACACAGGGCACAGTAAGTATGATATTGCGGCGTAGCACAGGACAAAGGTAATACTTTGCAGACATTCTAGTCGTAAGTACCTTTGTACTTGTAATGTATGATACAGTACGACCGACTTTAGACTTTGTCAGGCACAGCCTACTCGTGGAACACGTTTGACGTAAGATGGCAATGAATACGGCGAAGGGGGCGTTGGGTGTACTACGTATGGAATTGTCCTTTTTTGTCTCAACATGTCATTTTGGCAAGATACTTACGACGAGATTTTTCCTGTCATTCGTCGAGACTTGGTGCAGTTCGTCTCCGTCTCTGCCAAGACAAAACGGTCGTGTTTGCCAGCAGAAAAAGATGGCCGGTTTAGCTTGGTACTTGCATGTGGGAGGCAAACGGCGCGGTGTCTGAGTACTCTCGAATACGACGTTCATTTCGCCGCAATACGTCGTATGTTCTTTCCGTATTGAACCCGTGCATCGTCTCGTTCCATGTGGGTCAGGAGGGCAGGAGGGGAGGGCGGAGGGGAGAACAGGAACGGCAAGAACGGGGCGAGGGAAAATGGAAGGCGGCGAGGAAGAAGGCAGGAAGACAGGAAGACCAGGAAGGCAGGAAGGAAGGCAGGAAGGAAGGCAGGAAGGAAGGCAGGAAGGAAGGCAGGAAAAGGAAGGAAAGAACGACCAGCCTGCCATGCCAGAATGCCACAAAACCACTCGTCGAAAACGAATAGGGGGTGTGGAGCCCCTTGGCTGTTGACTCTTGGACTCTTGCAGGTGTGGAACGACCTAGTGCCCAGGGCCTGGACGAATGAGGCGTCGTGAACGGGGCGCTGCCTGTTTGCGGGTTGGGCAGACACTGTGCTGCGGGAAAGTGCCACCTACGACGTAGTCGAAACCGGTTTGATGTGCAGCGCCCACTTCGTTGTTGTACAGTGTGGAGTCGTGCTTTGTACAGTGTGCCGACCCTTGCAAGTTAACGAAAACAGGCGGAAACAAGTCGGTTCGGCGTGACGGAAAAATTGGGGCGTTCTGTGTCAAATTGCGTGAGCCAGGGCGTTCCACTGAACTTGCAGCGGTTGATGGGTTCGCTACGTCGTCTGTTTGGTGACTGAAATTGGTTCACGGGTGGATGGCCGGATAGGCTGCCATGATCAAGAGGTTTGAGAGAGCAGGCGGCGATATTGAAACGACATACATCGTAACGAGCTGGTGAAGAGGACAGGCACAGACAGGCACAGACAGGACAGGCATTGGGTAGCTCTCTGTCCGGTATCGCCTCCTGCATCGCATGGTGCATGGGAACTGGAGACGATGGATCCTCGCTGCCTCGATCCTGCATGGCTGGTCTCAAGACGGTTTCCACGATGTGGTCCGTTGACCTGCGGTTGACAGGCGCTCCAGAGTGAGGGATTTCCTGGCAGTTGTACGGAGTCGGATGCTTCTTTGGCCTGCAGAACTGTGCTTGAAGTGGCTTTCGTGGACGGTGGACCGACTCAGGACGGAGTATTGCTCTGCCTGCAAAAGGAGAGCGCCGAGAAAACCAATAAAAGGACACAGAATAAGCGGTGCGCAAAAAAAGAGGAGACGAGACAAATCAGATGCAGAGAAGAGGCACGAAAGGCACGAAAAGGCACGAAAAACCAGTAGAGTACCCCGTAGCTCCAGGGTCTATTGAACCGGCATACTGGAAAGGGCAAGTGGACAATGTCGGCAACGCAGAAAGGGGATGAAGACTACGGAGTGCTTTAGTACGATGACAATATCTCTCCAACGAGCGACAGGGTTCATCTCCACTCGCGGACGACAGAAAGCATCCTCGGCGGGACCCAGACGATCCGATTAGCCAGACCGCTTCTTTGTGGCGGCAGGCGCAGCTCATGTCCAGCCAAACGACTGCCCGCAAGCAGCACAGCATGGTGCTTGGCTTCCTTCGTCTGATGGTCCCGCGGCGGGTTGAGGGATCTTCTGTGTCCTGTGCCGTGCGGACAGTCCCGTACGTCGAACGCTGCATTTTGTTTTGCTGCCTCGCTGTCGTTTCGCCGTCGTGTGGGAGGTTCGTTTCGGATATTTCGTAAGATTACGGGAGTATATTGGGAGGGACCACTGAACGGGAACCATTCCCACACTCACCAAAGGCGCTGTTGGCCCCTGGATGTTCGTCCGCCCCACTGCAACGGTCGTTGTTGGCTCTATCGTTTTCTCGTTTTGTCGTTTTCTCGTTCCTCGTTCCTCGTTCCTCGTTCCTCGTTCCTCACGTCTCGCTGGCCTGCGCCGTCTCGCTTGAAGATCAGGGTTTCTGCCTGCGTCGTCGACTGTGTTTATCTCTCGCAGTAGATCGGAATATCCGCCAGGGTGTTGACATGTTTGGGCGCTCGAGACGGTCCTCATTTGTCGTCCACGCGAGATGAGGCACACCAGAACGGACGCTATTTTGGGACTCATTTGGGGCAGGGCATATCAAATGAAGGCTGTGGAAGGCGACGTACGTTACGATTTGGCCCGCGACATCAGTACTCCGTACTCCATACAGAGGTAAACAAAGACAACCCGCCTTGTCCCTGGCGTTCCTGGCGTGCCTGTCTCAATAGCAGACGGCGTATGGGGTTGATACAGGGCAATATGGGTTGGCGAGCCGTTATGGGGCTGGTATGAGGGCTGAGGGCCATGCAGCGAGTCCAGAGTCATCCCCCGGACATGCATCCACCGAATAGACAAGTCTCATTTCTCTCTTCTGCCGTGTCATTCCTTCACTCTGCGAGCAAACGAGACGACGACGCGTCACACGTTGCATAAACAGGAGCAATAAAGAGGACAGAGGCAGCGCATTCCAGAAGATGAAGAAGCCGCGTTTTAGGCGTGCCTGCAAATGAAGGACCACGTGCAAAACGGACCCTCAACAGGAGGCCAATCTTATACTTTCGTACGTGGGGACATATCAAAACAAGGACCGGGCATCGCGTTCTCAAAACAGGGCATCCCAAACGACAGCGACAACACGCCCGACGGCAGACAAACACAATACAAAGCGATTCCTAAACACGGCGTCGCTGTCTGGCTCGGCAGCGTTGCCGAGCGGTGCACAAAATTGGCAAAAGACCAGGCCTGCAGCAGAGCTCTGTTGCAGGTCTGTTGCAGTTGTGTTGCAGCATGAGGTCCGGTCTCTCCCTCCTTTTGGCATCAACTACCTGTGGTCGGCTTTTGTACGCCGTTACCGTCTACACGTCGCCTCGCAGACACGCATGCACGGCCAGCACACGTATTGGTCATGGCGCCGTTGTCCTGTCCCAAGGGGC
Organism: Sporothrix luriei; assembly: GCA_021398005.1. NCBI lineage: Eukaryota > Fungi > Ascomycota > Sordariomycetes > Ophiostomatales > Ophiostomataceae > Sporothrix > Sporothrix luriei. The sequence goes on along the minus strand of WNLO01000171.1, from coordinate 10,688 downwards.
ATCTCTTTCATGACTGTTCTCTGGTAATCCGTCGTACTGCGTTTGCCGACCCTCCTTTTTTGTGTCGTGTTCTGTCACAAACGACCTGTCGTGCTGATTAGGAGACTCCCCGACGGCGTGTGCTCATTTCATTTGGAGAGACCCAGTCTTTGTGGCTGATTGTGATTTCACACACGTTTAGTGTTTTGTCTCGCCTTCGCCTTCTTCGCCTCCCGGGTTGTTGTTGTTTTGGAGCAGCTCCGTTTGTCTCCGTTTGTCTCCGTTTCAGAGCTCCGTTTTATCACGTCGACCGTTACAGACGGCCAGCCCCTTTTCACAAGCTTCACGCTCACTCACGTTCACTTCACAAGAGGTCGTTCCCAAATGCACGCTCGTCTTCTCGTCTTCTCGTCTTCTCGTCTTCTCGTCTTCTCGTCTTCTCGTCTTCTCGTCTTCTCGTCTTCTCGTCTTCTTCTTCTCCACCCACACCACCTCTCTTGGTCACAGAAGGGTTCAAGTGGGCCAGACGCCAGACGCCAGATGCCAGACGCCCGGATCGCAGTTGTGCAGGCCGCTGCTGGCATTGTCGTATTGGAAGATGGAAGTCAATCGTCGTTTGGTGATTCTTTTCGTTCGGTCCATTCTCTTACAAAACCGAAAGCCACGGCCCAACCTCCTATTTTGGGGTTGCTCTTCACTGTCGATTTTCCAGTACTCCAGAGTTGCTGCCCACGAAAAAGAATAAAACGAATAAAAACCCACAGCCACCCCGGCTCGCTCGTTTTACGCAACAGAATGGAGCCTGCTGCATCCGTCAGTTCTCGCACGTCGTAGCCTCGGTCTTTTTTTTTGTTGCTCTGTCGTCTTGACTCGTCATGTCTAACAATAGACCGGCGTAGGCATTCGCACATGGGGAAGAAGACACGCTGTTGCGATATCTTGCTCCGAATATCCACTGTACCATCGTATGTCGTCCTGACCATATGACATAACATGGCGAAAATGCAAAAAAATGCCTCGGTGGGTAGCCGCGGGTATTTTGGGGGCGCAAACCAGGCAGCTCCATGAGGCAGATCCAGCCAGAAGAGGCAGGCCGATGACAGATGGCTGTCTGCCCTGTTCGTCTGCGAGAAGGTAGCTTCCCGTTTTGTGTCGGTATCTTACGAAAGTATTCACAATGTATTCGTAGACAGCGTATCCCGTATGAAGTGGCCCCCAATAAGCACAGCCCTGTCAGCCTGCTCTGCTGTTTTGGTGCAGTTCTGACAGTAAGATACAAAGGCACGGCCAGCCAGCAGGCCAGGCCGTGCCCTGCTGTGCCCTGTATTAGGTGCTCAGATGTTGCTCCATTGTGGTACGAAATACCGTCAGAGTATGATCAGCCCTTGCAGCTGGCCTGTGCGGGCAGGCCAGGCCAGGCAGGCTCCCTGTTAATGGGTGCTGTCATCCAGGATTGGGTGTGCCAAAAACAGCAGCAGAAGCTGAAAAAGGCCTGGCCGCAGTCGGGCCCCAGACTTGTATGACCATAGTGAGGCTTACCCTGCAATGCGGTTTGGGTTGGCAGTGACCGGAGTCGTATCTTGGCTTTTGTTTCTGGCTTCTGCCTTCTCATCGGCAAGAGACAATCGTCGCGACGAGGCAGAACAAGAATGCCATGTTGTGTGTCGAAGGCAGCAGGTTCATCCTCCATCCTCCATCTTCGCGTCCATTACGTCGTATGAAAGACGGGCGGATACTATCGACGTCTCCATCTCAACGTCCTCGCCGTCGTCATTCTTCGCCACCGGGTGCGGTGTGTGCAACGAACAAGAACAGGAATCGCAAAGACGCACAGACGTACAGCCGTGTCTACCCAGACGAGCCGAGCTCTCCATTGCTGCAGCCTGCCTGGACTTGTGTGAATTGTGAATCACACGCCACAGAACCACAGCACTGTGATGGGACTGTTCCAGATTAGCCTCTGAGCCTCTGAGCCTCTCAGCATCGCCAGACAGCCGCCTTGGCTCTGGTCTGTTCCTGTGTTCCTGTGTTCCTGTGTTCCTGTTTTTCTTGTCCTGTGTTCCTTTGCTCCTTTGCTCCTGACGCGCCAGCCCAGTCGCTTTGCCGATTCTGGCGGTGAACAGAGCCACGGAGCCTCCCAGAGAGTACAGAGTATGACCACGACGGTTCCGCAAAGGGACGTCAGAAAGACGACCATAAAAGTCAACTCCTCTCCGCGACATCCTCCGTCCTCCGTCCTCCGCCTTCCCCTCCTGTCGTCACCCCAGCGAGAAGAGGCCAGACGCTGCCTCGCCAGGCTAATGCACGTTGGACAGAGGGGGCGATACTCGGGGCCATTTTGTTCCTTCGTCCCGCAGCATGCCCGCACTCGAAAAGCGCGCGGAACTCGTGATCCTGGAACGGCCAGACCACGCCGGTTGTCGCTGGGCAAATGTCAAGTGTTCCGCTGTGTCCGACTCCCCAACAGAATCACAAGTCAGGCCCAGGCCCGTCTCATGACTGTAAAGATGACGAGACGGCAGGCACCCGTTGTGCGTATATCGTAGCTGTACTTTGCCAGAATGCACTCACGTATGAGAGCACTGTCAACGGAGAGCCGGAGGGAATGACAGACGCAGGCTATTTGTCAAGGCGAGCCCCGCACATGCGATGCAGACGCCCGAAGTCGCTGAATGGGGTGGAAAGGGAAGTAAAAAATAAAAAAAATAAAAAAAAAATAAATAAATAAATAAATAAGGGACAATGACATTAAAATAAGAATAAAAAATAAGAAAATGAAAAGAAACGTAAAAGGTCCGATGCATCGTATGTCTGTCGCCTGTCGTCTGTCGTTGTCGTCTGTCATTGTCGTCTGTCGTTTTCGTCCGTCGTCCACCTTCCTGTCCATCGTCGACTTGACCGCTTGTTCTTTTCTTTCCCTGCTTTCCGTCTGTATGGTCCCGCAACTTCTCGTGACAGTTTGCCCGGGATGCTGCCACCTCCCCAAAAGACGATGCAGTCACCGTTGCAGCGTAGACCCCTGCTCGAGCTCTTTCTTGTGCTCTCTTGTCTGCGTCTGCCCTCTGCCCCGCCTCACCTGCAGACCGACAGCAGTCAGCATGAAAGCAGACTCCTAGACTCATACCTGCAGGATGCAGGAGAGGGGTTGCGCCCCACGCGGCGGACCATATTGTCGAGGGTATGCCGACGAGAGCTTGCATAGTCGGAGGAACTCTTACAGGCCAGCCGAGGACCTGCAACTGACAAATGAAGGGTTGTAGGTCAGTCGTCGGCCTGCCGTCTTCCCGTTTCCTTGTCATCTTGCCTTCTTGCCATTCCGCCTCCTGTCTGACTCTCTTCCCCCGGAACTGTCGCCGTCTTCCAAATGAAGAGGGACGAGTCGGCCCAGGACGACCGGTACAGCCACGGTCCAGAGTGGGTGCATGCATATGTGTAGTGGCAGCGGTCAATTTACAGACGCTCACGTGGAGAGAGGCATTTCTCTGCCTGCTCCATCTCCTCCTTCACAGCCCTCGTCTCTTGGATGCAGTATAAATGGGGGCAGCAATATCGGGCGGCGGTTTGTGTTCCTTTGGGGCATGAGGACTGGTGTGGGTGGAAACGTGGGAATGAGCTCATCGGGAACAGCGTCGACAAAACGTGCGCCCAATCCCCCCAGATGCACCTAGCAACGGTCGTTCCGGGTTATAAGTGCATGCAGGCTGGAGACTGGAAATACTGCAGACTGACCCGGTGCACCCATTTCCCTATTCAGCATGTTAACCGCTGGCTTGTGAGTCTTGTAGGACGTGGGGAACGAAAAAGTGCAAAGCCGTCACACTTCTTTTTGGTCTCGGCTTGTCTGCTTTGGTTGCCCATCTTGTTTGTGTGAGTCCTTGTTTGGGTCCTCGTATGCTTCCAAACAATATCCCGTAGAGTGCCTAGAGCACCGACGAGTCGCTGGTCGAAGACTCGATGTAGTGGGGATGGATGCTATTGCGGCCCAACGTGAAGAATGCCGTTGTCACTGGCCGAACTCGCATACTGCAATGCACGATCTAGAGCAGAAGTGGACAACAGGGACATGAAATAAAGCTTGACGAGAAGGCGATGTCTACCACAAGGCAGTGTCTCGTGGAGATGGTGCAATGTTCGATTAGTACACATACAGAGAGGGAAGATGTCGCATGGCTGTGTGTGGCATGTTGCAACGGCGAGCTGCGTCTGGGCACTCATGCACGAAGCAAGAAAGAAGGAGAAACAGCAGTCAAATGAATCAACAAACGAGCAAAGAATAAGCAGACGCAAAGACTGTTTCCAAAGCCAACTTGCAGACCCAAAGATATCCAATAAACAAGCAACAGAGTGTATCCAAAAAATCAAGCAGTCCACGTCCCAATAGCCATCCAACGAGGTCATTATTCCAAAAAAAAAAAAAAAAAAAAAAAAAAAAAAAAAAAAAAAAAAAAAAAGGCAAGCAATTCCAAAACAATTCAAACAAAAATGACACACATATCATCCCCATCACCTCGTCAAGCCCGAGGCTTCTTGCTCCGGCCGCCGCTGCTGCTGCTGCCCTTGCCCGACGGAGGCGAGTGCCGACGGGACGCCTTGGACGCGCCCGCGCTCGGCGTCGGCTCCGGCGTCGGCTCTGGCATCGGCTCCGGCACAGACACCATCGGGTCCATCGGGTCCATCGCAGATTCCGTGCCTGCCTCCGCCTCCTCTGGCTCCGGCGTCCGCTGCTCGGCCTCTTCGAGCAGCTGGTCCAGCCCGCGCTGGATGGCCTTGCGCCGGTTGTTGCGGCCCCAGTCGACAACGTTGCGCACCATGCGGCGGAAGCGCCTGTACTCGTCCGGGCGGAACAGCGCGTAGCAGTCGACGTTGGTCATGTAGTAGTTGAGCTCGTCCTGCTGCCACGCCACGTAGAGGCGCGCGTCCTGTCCGTCCAGGGCGACGCTGAACGCCGTGCTGTCGACGCGCGGCACGGCCGTGCCACCGTCCGTGCCCTCCTCGGACAGCCGGCGGTTGAGCGTCTCGGCGATGCTGACACAGGCGGCCGCGCCCGCGAGGCACCGGTTGCCCGCCACCCACATGTTGCCGTCGACGCCCTCAAACGCCACGACAAAGAACGGGAAGACGAGGGCGTTGTCGGTGCTGTAGTCGTCGCCGGCCATCACGTTCGCAGCCATCGCGCCCAGCTGGCGCTGGTGGCCCGCGTCCGGGAACGCGTTCGTGCTGCCGTATCCGTACACCAGGTCCGGTGCGGGCGAGCCAAACGTGGGTGCGGTTCCGCCCCCGCGCCCGCGCACATGGGCGACCACCGGTCGGCGCATGGGCTCGCGCGCGCGCGTCTTGACCGCGTCGTGCCCGTCACCGTCCGGAAAGACGTTGTCTCTGTAGTACTTTTCCACCTCCGACTTGCACGTGCCCTGGAAAAGGTCCCACAGCTGTCCGCTGTCCAGCAGCTCGTCGTCCGTCGGCTCAGGCGAAGTGCGCGTCTCCCGCACCTGTGCCACGAGCGCGCTCAGGTGCGCAGGCAGAGGCTCCCAGCCGGGGCGCATGTGTATGTTGTTGGCAGCAAGCACCCTGCGGTAGCTGTAGTTCTCCACGGCGATGGTCGACCCAGCCGGCGACGACGACCGCTCGCTGCGTGTGTACTCGGGCGGGGACTCAAATCCCGCATCGTCTGCCATTCGATCCATTGTGTGGTGCAGATCGTGTTCCGCTTGGTGATCCTTGGCCGTTTATTTTTCGTCGTTATGTTCAGACGATATGTCCACTTAATATTTCAACGATATGTTTCGACGACCCGACTCTCTGCAGAGTCGCTGAAATCCACAATGTGTTGCTGCATATGGCTGTGTGTCGTGTTTTGTGAACGGATGGCGAGAGGGCTATTTCGTAGATGGACCGGCAGCCCAGTCGCAGAACCCGCGGCTGCCTAGAAGCGCCAGGCCACCAGTCGTTTGGCCTGCTGCTCGTCAAGCGCACGGACGGATGTTGGGACACCGCATATCTGCCGAATTTGTGCAGACGAGACGCCTGGATGCTGCTTATCCGCTTTCTAGACGTTGATGTGCGCGATCCGCCAACTGGCTAACATTTAGTAAATGTATCCGTGTGGAACCACCTATGGCTTCGAAGCGAATCGCAGACACTGTATGGACGAAAGACGGCATTACCACGAGGCGGTTCCGGGATGCAGATAAAGTCATAAAGTAAACAAAAGGACAGAAGAACAATAAGACGATAAAAATAGCAACAGTACTGAATCAAATGCTAAGCAGCAGAGGTATCCAAAAGAGTCCAAGCAGCCCAAAAAGTCCAAAAGTCCAAAGAGTCAGAGTCCAAAAGCAACACCCATCAAGGTCATCCAAACCAATCCACAAGATCAAACAAAACACAAACAAACGAGGCGCTAGAATGATGCCGTCAAATCGAGGCCTTCACATCGCCACCGCCGGTCAAGGCATCAAGGCGTCAAAGCTCGATGCTTAGGGCCCCAGCCGCTGCCGCTGCTTGCCCTGGCCCGAGGAGCTCCCGGGCGAGTCTGGCGAGTGCTGCCGCGCCTTGGACTCGCTCGCGACGCGCTTCCGGGCCTCCTCCAGGATCGTGTCCAGCGACTGCCGGATGGCCCTGAGACGGTCGTTGCGGCCCCAGTCGACGATGTTGCGCACCATTCGGCGGAATTCGATATAGTGGTCGGGCCGTCCCATGTGAAATGCCTGGACCGTCTGCGTGTAGTAGGCGAGGTCGTCGTGCTTCCACGACACGTACAAGCGGGCCTCGGAGCCGTTCATGGCGATGCTGAAGGCCGCGCTGTCCAGGGCGGCGTGGACGACCTGCTCGGCGCCGCCCGCGTCACGTCCCCGGGCCCGCCCTTTGCCTCGGCCGGCCGCCGCGCGGGCGGCCGCCTCCGCCTCGTCGCGGCTGTAGGCATGCAGCTGGCGGTTGAGCGTCTCGGCCAGGTTGATGCAGGTGGCCGTGCCACCCAGGCATTGGTTGTCGGCCACGTACATGTTGCCGCCCACGCCTTTGAACTCAATGACAAAGAAGGGGTACACGAGCGTGTCAGACTCGTTGGTGGCCCGCACCTCGTGGTCCGTGTAAAGCAGATGCGCCTGGTGGCCTTCATCGGGGAAGGCGTTGGCGCTGTTGTAGCCATACAGCAGATCGGGCGTGGGCGTGCAGTACCGCGGCGCACTCATACCCTGTGCATTCGTACCGCGCGGGCCGTCCGCCGCAAAGGGGACCACCTGGCGGTTCATGGGCATGCGCACGCTCGACTGAAGGACATCGGCCGCGCCCACCTCGGGAAAAATGTTCCTTGTGTAGTACGCCTCCACCCGGGGCTCGGCGGTGCCGCGCACCAGCGTCTGCCGATCTTCATCGCGGACCACCTCGTCTTCGGTGGGACCGGGCGAGTCGCGCTCCTTGCGGATCCGCGCCACGAGCGTCTCGACGTGGTCGGGCAGAGGGTCCCAGTCGTTGCGAAGGTGAATGTGGTTTTGCCTCAACACTCTGCGGTAGTTTGCATCTTCGACACTGATGCGCGACCCCGACGGTGACGATGAATAGCCGGTGCGGACCGACCCCGGGCCCCTGCGTGAACTGCTGGTGGAACGTGCCCGCGACACGGGGGTCTGCGGGATCGCATAACCGTCGGCATCCTTTCGATCCATGGTTGGTGGTGCAGACAGAGTCCTTGTCGGCGTTTCCTTGACGTTGGCCTTCACGTTGGCCTGTTCCTCGTCTCGCAGATGACCGAGTGAGGAGTCGGAGCGGCAATTGCGCTTGCGTTCAGACGATCCAACAGTCTGTAACCAGTCCGACACGAATGCGTCAAGAGGGTCGACGGGACGTGCTAGGGGCGCAAGAGGCGATGGAAGCCGTCTTGGCCGAGGATGCTGCAGAGGTGTGTCTTGTATGTCCTGGCCAGTTAGTCTGAGAAGGAGGAGAAGGAGAAGAAGGAGAAGAAAAAGAAGAACCCTTCACCTGCTCGTGCACCTACCTTTTCAAAGACAGCACTGTCAATGTCTCCGCCTTTATCCAGGCGTGCCTTTTTGGGTGCAGACGTGTCGTTGCGATCGTCCAGACCAGAAGACGCAAAGGCTCGCTTTGTCGGCGACGATGTCTTGCTGCCAGGTGCAGGCTGTGTCTGTGTTTGAGGGAAACTGTCGTTTTGCAACGGCCGGTCTCTGCCTCTGTCACTGTCTCTGTCTCCGTTAGGACGTTGTCCTTGGAGATGTCGTGTGTGGCTGTTCATCATGAAAGACGTTGAGAGGAGGCGAGACGACGGCCTTTTATGTTCACATCGAGACCGTCGAGCCCGTCGAGCCACGTCGAAACTCCGTTCACACGACGTAGAGTGACAACCGCTGCCTGGACCACAACTGGGCCGGCCAACCGTCTAGGCCGCTCGTCCAGCGTGCAGCCTCCTTTTCCTGGGTCACCGTGGGCGCGGCCGGGCAGACCAGGCGAGGCGGTCGTATAGAACAACGCCGGCGCGTCACAATGATTGGATGTTGTGTGGCCGTTCGTGATGGATGCAAATTGATGCACTTGATGCAATTGATGTGTTGGCCAGAATATGCAGCCTTGATGCCCCTGGAATCAAGAACGTCGCCAGCAATGCGACCGTCTGGCAGGCAGCGACCACAAGCAGGTCAGAAATGAGGAGAGGACAATGAAAACCCGACGTCTTTATTGCGAGACACTGGCCGCGGCCGCCTGTGAATGCGTTGGGCGCTTAAAATGGTTGGCATAAGTTTCATGCGATGTGTTGTTGTTTGCGGTTGTTGGTGTGGAAGGCAGCCTGGTCGCCCCACACACACCATTGGCGACGTCATCACGTGACACTGTCAACATCACCCGTTGACAGAGCACACGTCAGGTTCAATGATGAAATGTTCTACTATTTTCACACGTCGGCAGGCCTGGTCAATTTGCTGGAGGGACTTGTATCTGTTTATTGTTTAGGAAATTACTCGACTTCTTGCTAAACGAGGGCGGGTATAGGGATGTAGAGCTTGAAGTACATCGACAAATACAAAATGAGCACAAAATCCAACATAAAAGATGTAATGAGAACAACATGAACTGGACGAAACAGCAACGTAAAATCATCAAAATGCACAAAGTAGTTTATAGAATCAGATTCCTGCATTATCAAGTAGCTCCCTTGTCCCATCCGTATTGTACACGTAGCTCAGAAAGAAAGCAGCAAAAAAAGGACAACCCTCATACACCGTCCCAAAAAGAAAACGACGCTCGTTCCACACGTCCACTGGTAGCCACCGCCCCTCTTGTCGTTTCCGCCGCCACAGCCTCCTACAGCGTCATGGCGTACGGCACAATGGCCTTGTCGATGACGGGCGCGCGGCGGCTCATGCTGGTGGCCTCGGGGCCCCAGCGGCCGAACCAGGCCTGCTCCTGGTGGACGGCGGCGTCAAAGGCGGCGCGGCAGTCGGCGGGCAGCAGGGCGCGGATGTCGTGGGGGACGGCGGCGAGGCCCTGGAAGGGGGCGAGCAGGCTGCTGTTGTTGTGGTGGTCGGCATCGTCGTCGTCAACACGGTACCGGTCGTAGGCGGCCGGGGCGATGCCGGCGGGGGGCGTCTCGAGGTGCATGTCGGCGACGTAAAAGTTGCGGGCGACGAGCGGCGAGAGCACGGGGAAGGTGGTGGCGGCGGTGGACGTGTTGTCCGACGTGTCCTCCCCCCCCTCCCCCCCCACCACGACGGCCCGCGCGCGCTGGGGCTGCATGCTGGCCGGGTACTGCACGAGGTTCGTGTGGATGTCGTAGACGCCGGCGCGCGTGGTGGCGCGCGCGGCCGTCAGCAGGCTGTTGAAGCGGCTGGCCTCGCGCGCGTGCTCGAGCTGCCAGTTGTCGTCATTGACGGCGACGCGGCGCCGCTTGGCGTCGGCGGCCGCCTTGAAGAGGGTGTGTGCGTGGGCGCCCATACCGGCAGCGCTGCCGACCCCGCCTGCGCCGCCCACACCACCGCCCGCTGCCGCGCCGCCAGGACCGCCCTGGGCCGGGCCACCACCCCCCCCACCGCCGGACGCGTGGTACACGGCGCTGGCGCCGTGCCAGGCGACGTACTGGTTCTTATTGTAGGGCTCGCCCGGCACGACGACGTCGTGCGGGTCGGCCAGGGCGCCCTCGACGACGGGCGGCGCGCCCTCCTCCTGGTAGGCCTGGGTGTAGTCGTCGATGACGCGGCGGCCGCCGACGACGATGAGCGCGCCGAACTCGCGGAACACGGACCGCGCCGTCACGATGCCGATGGCGCGGCCCTTGTAGCTGTGCGGGATGATGTCGCGCTCAATCATGTCGCGCTTCTCGTCGTCGCCCACAATGATCTTGTACAGCCGCTTGTGCTTCGTGAAGAAGAGGTACGAGTCGCGGAACCCGACGCAGCGCGCCGGCTCCGTCGACAGCATGTACAGCCGGCTGCCGCGCCCCGCCACCGTAAACGTGCGGCAGCGGTACTCACGCCCGCCCTGCAGGTGCCCGTCCTTGTCCACCTTGGTCTCGCCCGCCGGGTCCTCGGGCAGGTCCAGCTCGTCGTTGACAACGTCGACGACGTTACCGTCCTTGTCGATGGCCTGCTGCAGCGGCCCGCCGCCCGGCCCGCCGCCGCGACCCCCGCCCGCGCGCCAGGGCCCGGCGCCCCGGCGGCGCCGGCTTGGCCGCCGCCTACGAGGGCGGCAGCGAGGTCTCGTCT
>WNLO01000170.1:0-50190 GCA_021398005.1 Sporothrix luriei | reverse complement strand
TTTTTGTCTGTAAAATGTTTTGGGTTGGTGGTTTTTTTTTTTTTTTTTTTTTTTTTTTTTTTTTTTTTTTTTTTTTTGCCGAGTCACTGCACGAGCCAGCAATGATGTCAACTACTCTCGGATGCGTTCGGGCGTCGCCTTGTCCCCCCCTCTTATCACCCTTTCATCATCACCAATGTCCCCAGCGAGTTCGCCGTCCATCGAAAAGTACGATGCAAGATGAACGCCTTGTTCGCCCAAAAAGGTAAAGGATATGCTCTGCAACCGTCTTTTCGGTGGCATCTCGACACCACTTCTCTTTCAGCTTGCTCCTCGAGTCCATGCATTGCCTGTTTTGGCCGCATGCCTGCTGGATCAGGAAAGGTCTTTTTTTCTTCTTTTTGTTGTCCGTCTTTTTCTGCACGGCTTCAGCCGCAATCTCCCAGCACTTCCTTTTCAGCTCCAGCGTCACTTCGTACAGAGGGACCTGGCCGTCGATTTTCGGTTTTCAGCGCCCTCGTCATCTACTCAGCTTTTCCTCTTTGGGGGCTTCAGGCGGGCTGACTGCGTCTATTCGGCCTTCGGGATCCCGCCAATCGTTGCTGCCGAAAGGACTTTATGCTGTTGCAGATGACCTTGATGCAAATAGCGTCGGAGCCGATCTTTCACTGCTTTCTTTTCGTTTCTTTCGTCCTGCGGAAGTGCGCTACGAATGGCTCACGATACGAAGGAAAGCCACCGAAAGCCAAAGGGGAAAAGGGTGAGATGCAACGCTGGGGCCATCCTCATTTCTGAAAGCAGTGCCGCCTCGAACGTCCTCATAATCACGCAAGGCGAGTGTGAATAAGCAAGTGAGATAACAAAAATAACGCCATGGCTCGTTATGACAATTGCATGTGACGACAATGACAAAACCGACGCATCGCTCTTTGCGCGCAAAGCGTCTCACCGAAGACGCAAAGCAAAAAGGAGGTGGTTCGTGCCTTGTAGTTATGCGCGGCGGTGGTCCCGACTGTTCGTGGCAGCTTAACGCCGACCAGGACCCATCCAACCAACTAGACCTATTACTCTGAGTTTCTTTCGTCGTACTGACGTTGCCTTGTTTCATTCTGGGAAGGATTTGAAGCCAAGGATTCTTATGGCAGGGTGACCGAATTTTGAAATAGAAAACTGCACTTGAGCACGCAAATACTATTTGCACACGATTAAAACATTCCCTGAGCTGTCCGGGAATTGTCTTGTCGCAGGATGGCATGGCATAAAACCTGTTCCCAGGCTGGGGCAACATCACTTGGCAAATTATGTGCCACACGGGGGTGTATTCGGACGCAGAAACCCTGTGTTCACAAGAACTGAGAGTTAAAAACGTGACCGGCCATGGCAAGGCGGCGAGTAGAATTTAACAAGCCGTTGCAACGCCAATATAAAAGAAGGCGTGCAGTGAAGCCCAAGGAGGGTATGAATACGAGCAAAACAAAACAAGCGTGGGGAGACAAGAGGCGCAGGACTTCAAACGAGTGAGATGGACATAAGGATTGACTCGCTGTGGTGCCAAGTTTGATCATGGGTTCTCCAAACAGCCACGAGATACCACAAAGACGAGAAGAACAAGGTGCAAGTGTACTCCTGGAACCCTTATTTAGTTCAATAAACATTTATTCCGTGGCTTTGTCGGTTCGTATTCTTCCCCCCAACTGCTTCGTTCCTGAAGATGTGCGTCGTATATTTTGCAAAAGGCATAAGCACTACATAGCCTACGGAGTAGCCACAGAAATATCCAGAAACAACAACACCAACACCAACAGACAGAATAGTCAGACGGACAACCCCTTACGGGCAGATAACCGAAGAAACCATCCGAGAATGTGCTAATGTGCTACTACGTACGACTTTGGGACAACGAAGACGGCCACAAGGCTCGCTGCAGTGTCAATTTGTGAGGTGGCACTCGACCTGCAATACTTCTGGTGGTTGCTCTGAGCTGCCTTTGCCTGGTTGAGCGTCTTACGACCACCCCGAAATGTAAAATTGCCGCGCCACAAGCTCGCAGGGCTTAGCTGCAAGTCATTTTTGCCAACAGTGGTAGGCTGAAAAACAAAATACAAATACTGGAGGACCCCTGCTAGTCCCGAACTTGGACTGCCTTCGCTTTCGTCTTCTCAGCAATCGTTTTGTTTCTGCAACTCCAGACCGGTTCACCTTGCTCACTCCCTCTTTCCTGTCCCCTCTCGTCCTCTTTTCTCATTCGCCGTGCTCCTCGTTGTAAAGGCCTTTCTGCTCCATAATTAGGGCCCTTTCTGTGCTAAGCATACATATCTCTTCTCTCCTTACGACGTATTCTTTTTCTTCTCCCTCTGCACTTATCCCCTTTCATCAGGTTGCCTCAGCTGGCAGACACACACCGAGAACAGGCCCGTGGGGGGATCACCAGGTGTGGAATATCCAAGTTGGCGTAAGAAACGGGGCGCAAGCTTTTCATGCTCCGAAAGGAGTAAAAGAATAGAAACCACACCCTCCATCCACGCAAAACGTTGCCACCGGTGCTCCGTGCTGTGTAAAAGACAGGACAGCCAAGATACATCAGGATCATGGAGCATGTCGTAGGGCAGAGGCAACAGTTGACGAATGCCCAGCGTTTTAGTTTACTTTGTTTCAAGATCAGTCGGCATATTTCCTAATGAAATCGTCATTTTGCATCTATTGTCCTCCCAGCCGCGCACGCAGAACCGGCTATCTTTGCATCTTGTGCCGCCTCCTCAGCCCACCACTTCCCCTCTGCCCTGCCCTGTTATCTTGTTCTCGAAATCTTGTCCTTCTCCATATCTTGTATTTTGTCTTGTAGTTTTATTGTGTGGCAGGATCGATGCAAGGTACCAAGCAAAGCTGCAGGGTCAAATGGAGAGGGCAGCATGGAAACGAATGCGGATGAATGCCAACCACCGACGTTTCCGTGACCACTAGACGAAGTTCGACCGTGCTGTGTAGATATTCTCTTTCTTCGTCTTCCTTTCATTTGATTGGTTATTCGGTAACGACTGGATCCGATCGCACAATGTGTCTCCCCTGTCCCTTCGCCAGAACATCATTTGGAAGCTTTTGCTTCGGAGGGTTTGTTGGCCCTGTCGGCCCAGGGGTTACATCACGTTGAATCCTCTCGTATTTTTTGTTGATCTCCCTATTTGTTATCTTTTTCTTTTTCTACTCGTCTTCTTGCTCACGTCAGCTACGACCTTTTTGACATTGTTGCAGTGTTCAGTGCAACGTACTTGGACAAGGAGGGACATGCCCATCTCATGATTGACAAACGAAGGATCGAGGCTCGTCGCAGAACCACTTGAACACGTACAGTACATAGCCCACTAAAAAGGTCATTTTCCAGGATAGTCTCCACTACACGCACTAAATGGAAGGGAACGGGTTTCAAGGACCTGCACCATGGCATGGCACGATCCGTCGCTTCCGATCCGACCTGGCCGGTTGAAAATGGGCCCTTGTCAAGTACGTCGTATGTCGTACGTGGTAGTTGCTCCTTTGATTTTGTTTCCTCGGACGAGACGAGACACCAACCGTGACGGCGGACGAACCATGACGGATTTCGGAGTTGGATTTGGCATCATTTCGCCCAAAGTGTCAAAGTCCAAGTGCGTCCCCGTGGCCCTTGTGTATGGTTTGCATCAAGGCAAGAATGTCTCACGGAGACCATCCGGGCGACGATACGGAAAAAGTGCGAGCAGGGGGGACGAGGATATTTGAATTTGGAACGTGTATTACGACATATGGATGGTCTCCACGGAAAATCAAGCCTGGTCATGACGTATCTCATCCAAGTTTCCGAGAGACATCAGCCGTTGTCGCCCGTACGATGTCTCGATGTGTGCAAGAAAAGGCCACAAAAGTGGCGAGACGAATGCCGATCCAGAGTTACGCACGATGTGGTCGTTGGCCCCCCTTTTCTCGCTCGTCACCTTGTCAATTACTTTGCATATTCCTTCGTTTAGAATTGAAGACGACGGGCACGACCAGTCCGCTGTGGTGGTATTACACCTCGGTTTCTGTCTCGCGTGGGGGGCCAAAGTACGACGCATCGTGACCCCCTTTCTCTTCAATTTGTCTCGACTGGTTTCCGGCATGGAAGCGACATCCAGTACGACGTGTATTCTGCGACATTCTTAGAGTCGCATCGCCATACCATTCGCGCTCGGAGCGGCATCCCCAAAATGGCAATTCCAACGGCCGCTGACCACCGAAATTGACCAGTGACACCGGTTGTTTAGCACGAGACGCGATGGACGTTGGGGGCCGGCATATATCATATCCAGGAGTACCCGTCACATTATGTTGGTCCCGTGCCAGGCCATTTGCCATCCGTACCAGTCTGGCCTCTTTGCTTTGCGCGTTGAGCTTTGATGAGCCGGCAATAGCAAAAAAAATGCAGGCAGCGGAGATGAAGACCAAAAGAAGGGCGTCGTGAAAACGAATAGTCCATAGATCAATACGGCCTGCGTTATCTCTCGTGGGGGCAACAATGTTTCAATCTCGAAGACCAAGGTAGTGATATCACAACACGTCCCGCTCCCATCGTACGCCGCACGTTTTAACTACCTGGTATCTTTTCCGTCTCTTGAGAGGGGGCTGGACAATAACGATGCAGACCACCAGCAGGGAGGCAATGGTCTTGAACTTGAATCGGACATCTCTTTTGATTCCCGATGCCGCCGTCTTTTTGTGGGGTTATTCTACCCTGTTTGTTCGATATAGCGGCTTGTTCGGTGGGGTGCGTACTTCGTAGATTGGAACATAAGAGAGAGAGGATACGAAAAAGGAGATATTTTGGGTGACATAAGAGAATGTCCGCACTTAGTAGAAAGACGTTGTATCCATTCCGTCTCAAAACGTGCTCTTTTCTTGGTGCTTGCGAGGAACGGAACGCTGGAGAAAGAACGGGAGATGTATACCAAAGGAGCAGTGATTGACATAGATGTCTTTCGCCAGTGGCTCTCGGCTTTTTCTACTTCGTACATGCAGTCTTGGGCCGGTCTTTTCTCGTTGCTTTGCACTCATTTCGAGAATACATGTACATGTTTGTCGACCGGACAAGGGCCATGTTTTGTGACCAGTCATTGTCAACGGTTTTTCCTCTACAGAGTACATGTACGCATGGCCCCGTTGCACTCCTCGGTCATTCCTGCTTTCTTTTTGCTCTGGCCCCTGCGTGGCAAAATACCCAGTTGGCGCGGGCTACTCGCAACATTTTGATCTCGATCCTTTCTGAGCAGACAAGGCGGTTTTGCCAGTCACAGCTGCCCCTATGGCATGTCCACTGTCTGCTGCCGCACACCTCACGATACCGTCATGTTCTACCACGACTTGTCTACATGTACGTTTGTATTTTCCGCCGCGGATGTAGTATTTCCATCTCCGTACTACAAGGACGACGAGGGACATCCTTTGTCTGCTTGATGTGCCACCTGTCGTCTGTTGTACTCCCGTCCCCCAGTGCGGAGCATACTCCGTCATCGTCTGCAAACATGGTCTCATACCACCTACCACGTCCTGTCGGAGTACCAATGGGCCGACAATGTGCTGTCTTGTCCTTTCCGCTGTGTCTCCTTGTAAGCCCCTGTCACGATCCGCCACGCAGACAAGCACGCTACCTTTCCTTAATTTTGCTTCATGTTGATTTATTTCGCTGGCAGTTTCACGTTTTGTTGGTCCATTTTGGGCCTCTTGCATATCTTGTGCCTTTCCTTAGACACAATCTACGACGTATTGCGACGTACGACCTCCGTGGCCTGTCACTTTTCATTTTCCACGCCTGCTTTTTCTTGCTTTCTTTTTCTATCGTTTGCAGTCTTATTCCTCGTTTCGGGCGCCTCGCCTGTTTTCCCTCTTGGCCTTTTCCCTCAAGATTACGGTACTTGCTTTTTCAAGTTAGCCGCGTTAACCCAGGCCAAGGGTCGACAGCATACCAACGCTCGTCCTTGCCCAACCATCGCTCACAATGGCCCACCCTGAGCCACCCTTGTCCATCTTTGTCCTATCCCCTGTCAAATTGGGCTTGGCCTGTTGGAGGACTCGTCTGTCTCTGCTGCCCTCAGAACGCAGCTTTGCGGCTTGCAGCTTGCCACAAGCTGCAACTTGCCACATCCTTCTCTTTGCTGGTGCTCTTGTTTTCCGGGCTGTCCTCCTGACGAAAATGGCACACCCCCTCTTGTTCTTGGAGCATGGCCTCCCCTCTTTTTCAATAATTTTTCCTTTTCTTTGGGGGGAGACCACTCTTCTTCCATTGGTCGATTTGGACATGGGAGGGCGATCATCCTTTTCCTGTGCCTTGCCTTCCCTCACCCCCCCTCCCTTGTCGGACACTGGCGCGCGGCCTTGCCCATTGCTTTTTTGTATTTGTATTTCGTATTTGTCCCTCTCTACTTCGTGCTACGAGTTCCTTTTCGTGATGCGCCTTTCCGTCCGCTTCTCGTTGGTTCCACCCTCCTAGGTTCCAAAATCTGGGGAAAGTAGCATTGACGTCTTTGGTGCTTGCTGTGTCGTTATTTAGCGTGCAGTTCCAACGAGTTGGTGATAGGAAAGCTGGGAAGGGCTCAAGGGGAGTCGCGGGTTGTTCAATGTGCTTCAACACAAAAGAGGTGCCTCCGTAAGAAAGAGACTGAGGAATGCCTCTTCTTCTAGCCTGTTTGAGAACGTGCGCGTCGTGTGGCGTCTTGCAACCGCTCACCTGATATGCCACACGGAGACGTTGCTGTCTGAAATGTTGATCTTGGTTAGCTGACGATCGTTGTTCTCGGATGCAGAAAAGCAACACAGCCACGGAGCGAGAGAGAGAGAGATGAAAGGGTGGTACTTCTGCCAAGGTGACAGAAACACAACCCCGAAGATCAAAACCACGCGCCTTGCCCTCCACTATTAAATGTCCCTCTTTGTGGCCCTTCTATTTCCTCCTGCTTCGTTGTCTCGCTTCCTTGCATCGCCCTTAATACCAAGGATGTCGACAAGCAGCTCGGTCTCGGATACTCCCACTTCGCTTTCTCGCAGAGACTGCATTAAACGACAATCGTCGGGTTTCCTTCTGTTTCCCCCTTGTTTCTGTTTCTCTGTTTATGTCCATCTTGGCCCCCATTTGCCTCCCTCGTTTCCAACTTTGACGTCGGTTGGCATTGTTTCGGACGATCCGTTCCTAACATTTTTCTTCTTCTCTGACTGTCCTTACCATCTCTTCTAGGGCGAAGGGTCTGTTTCGGGTTGCGTACACCTGCATGCCAATATTGAAATGCCATTGTCTCAATCTCGCATTTTTGGTCGAGTTCGTCTTCTCAAATTTCCAGCTGTTGGTCGGGCCCGGCGTTTGGAGTTTAGCCCTCTCACGTCGGCGACCACAGATATTGCCATGGCCGCTGGCTTGCACTAAAGCGCCCCAAATGACCCAAAAACCAGCAACCGGACGCCCCAGAAAAAAAAAGACCGGCCAGTGGTAGCGCTGGCTGTGTCCGTACGGGCCGCAGAAAGTGGAGATACCTTGGTCTGCTTCTTCTGTTGGTCTCGATGGAGTCGGCTTGTTTGTTGGTGCCTCGTTTGGTGGGCTCATCCTGAGGCGACAACGACATTCAACGACGACATACAAAGTACGTCGTAGGTACACCACGTATGGAGTACAAAGTAAGATACAACGTACGAGGCGTGGACAAATCACAGTCCGCTACATCGCCTGACGTCGTATGGAGACAGGCAATGGAAACACATGGAGAGGATCACTCGAAAAAGAACGCCTCCTTCCCCTCATTCGTTAGATCAAACCGACACTGCCGTACACCCTTGCTCGTCGACGGAGAAGGGACGGACGGAGAATGAAGATGGGGAATGGGGATGGAGATGTCCAATGGAGCGCGTGTTGATCGCCTTCTGCATCCTGGACCAGCAGTCCACGTTACCGAAAGGTAGGACATAAACAAGCTGAAGCAGAACCGATGGGCAAGAGGACAGACTTGGACACAGGCGCACACAGCAACCCACCACAAGCACAACGAGGAGTCGCGCCAGGCCAGAAGAGGAGAACAGAGGCAAGAAAACCCGGAAAAGGATAAGGTCGAAGGAGAGGCGAAGCAGGAGGCGTACGAAGTAAGATACATCGCACAATGGACGGAGTGCGGAGTGCGGAGTACGGAGTACATGGACGACATTGGCACTCGAGAGACTTGCATGAACTCAAGAGGCAAAGTAGCATCGAGACAGGACTCCGAACAAAGTACGCTAAGAGCGTGGCCAGACAATGTGGGCTTTGTTCCTGTTCGGAAAGGTGTGGGTGGGTTGAGTGCCTCAATGCCTGGATGCCTGTGAATGCCGTCTGCCTCGTTTTCAGGGCAAAGACCGCGAATGGTGGGTGAAAGGGACTCGACAGGGGACCCAGGCAGCATGCAAAAAAGCAATGGTTATGCCAGACTGTGTGTCCAGGGCTGTGGTTGGTGAGGAGAGAGTGTACATAATAGACGAGGCGCTGCAGGCCACTTTGGGTAAGGTGCGTCGCCAAAAGAGGAAAGGCGCCGGCTATCCGCCCTCCATAAATCGTACATTCCCTTCCAGTGACAGCTCCAGTCCAGCCCTCTATCACACTCACACAGTCTCCTTGCGCTCTTCTCATAATTTGTCGTATGCCACGAGCCGCTTCTCGGTATACTGCAGGTACTTCTCCAACTCATCTGCCAGCGGCCCGGGCAGTTCAGGCTCGACCCCCTGATCGTGATACTTGTAGAGCACTTCCCAGTAGACGGAGTCGACATGGTCGGTGTGGGTAGCCGCGTAGTTGAACCAGACGCGGTCGCTGTCCCAAGAGTTCCTCGTGTATGTGGACAACGGCGTCTGCCAGAATCTGGTCGGCAGCTCTTGCTCCACGCTCCTCATGGCGTCCAGAAACTGGCCGAGGAGGGGCTTGTATTCCAGCCGGAACCAAGTGAAGAAGCCGCCGTCAAGACACTTGTCCGGCAGTATCTTGTACAGCCACAGGGGCGGGTCGCGTGCAAACTGGGCCGGCATGGCGTTGGTGAACTCGAGGTCGATGAGGCCGGTGATGTCGCCCGTCGCCGAGTTGACGAGCATGTTGCGCGAGTCCATGTCGGGGATGAAGGCGCGGAAGGGGCCCGCGTTGTCCCTCGGTTCGCAGAACCTGTCAACGAGCTGCGAGAAGCCGTATCGGGCCTTGAAGCGGTGACGTGCCATCTCCGCGGACGTCTCGGGCTTGCTGGTGGCGGAACCCTCTGGCGGGGCGTTGAGGTTGCTCAAGCTCCAGAGCTGCTCCTTCTGCTGCGACTTGACGAAGTCGAAATATTCGGAGGAGCTCTCTAGCGGCTTGGTAGGCCAGTGGTCGGTCGAGAATTCGCGAATCCCGATGGCGAACTGGTGCTGGTCAATGGTGAAGGGGCGCCGCGTAATGTCCCACTGCCCGTGACCGTGTCTTTGGCGACAGACCCGATGCGCGAGAGCGGCGGCAGGCTGTAGAGCTGGAGATGGAAAGAAGCAACCTGCCGATAGACGTGCTGTCGCAGCGTATCAGAAGGGTTGTCATTCAGGAAGTCGCGGAGGGACATGTCGCCTGGAGCCCAGTCCATCAGGATGTACGGAAGGCCGAGGGGCGACAGGGAGCCAGGCTCTGTGTCGAAGCTGTGCACGCGGGGAATGGGAATCTTCGCATGCTTCTGGAGGAACTCCATCCAGGCGACTTCATTCGCTGTCTTCTCTCCAGCGTGAGCGGAGGCTGCGTGGCCCGGCTTGGGGCAGCGGAGGGCGACGTCTTTGCCGCCGGAGTCGAGGTGGAAGCGGAATACTATGTTGTATGAACCATCCTCGGTGGTAACAAACTTTGCCGGACCACGGCCATTGATGCTTTCGGCGACAAACTCCTCAAGTTCGCGCTCATACCCTTGAAGGCTGTTCTTCCAGGCATTGTACACATTGTCGTTTTCGGCGAGGAGGAGAGCGTCGTACGGGACAGCGAGCGAGACCATGGTGAAGAAGTTGACTGAGAGCTGTGTGACGGTTGCTTACATCAAAAGCAGTCTTGGGTGGTGTGTGATATTACAGGTATGTGTGCTAGACGACGTCGAAGTTGCGAATGCAGACCTGTATCTGCCTCCTTCCACGCAACGCAACACAGTCATGACGCTAGTGATACCCAGCCAGGGCAGGAACAAGACGTAATGCAACCAAAAGGATGCAGGCAAAAGGTCCTCCGCGTCTTCCTGTTCATCACTTCCGCGTTAAACCCAAAGGAGCGCATGCGTCCCCTCGAAAAGCCACTCAAACCCTTCGCTTCCAGACGCAATGCAACCTCGAAACGATAAAAGAGACACTAAAAAGAGCTCTCAAATGCAGTGCAGCTACGACGTCAGGAAAATGTGAAAAATGACAGAACATCGACAAATCAACAAATCAACAGAAGCACTCGCGACAAGGAGGAGAACGGAAAAAGAAAGCATCCCCACGCTGTGGTTTCGTCGTCCTGGTTCTCTTCTGCCTCTCCCACTCTCTCCTCGTGGTTTTCCTCCGTCGCCCAACCCTCGTCTCCGTCCTCCCCGTCTTCTCATTACTTATGGAGTACCTTTTTCCCCACCGCGGATACTGCGCTTAACTGCATACGACGTATCGTACATATGTGAGGGAGCCACGGAGGGTTGTGTGAAAAGAGACCAAAAGGAACGTATCTTATGACCGAGTTGGAGGCAAGTGTGTTGCAGTGCATCTGCTTTCCAGTTTCTTTCGCCATGGTATGAGATTCTGCACACTTGTCCGCTTGCACGCCGCCCCTGCTTTGCTGAGAATTGTTTCCGGACTTTTTGTCTTGCAGCGGCGCGAGCAGAGGCAGAACTCTGGGGAGAAGACCAGGAACAGGGGTTTGTTGGACGTTCGGAGTACGAATTAGTGAAAGCGGAGGAGACAGACTTGGCAGAGAGAAAAGACAGGTCAGGGGCGGTGCGTATTGTGCGACGGCTGCGGATTTTTTTTTTCTCTTTTTTTTCTTTCTTTTTTCGTTTTACCCTCCATACGATGTACCTTGATGTTGTGCATCCCGCGCCCCTTGCTTTTGTTTTCTTTTTCTTTTATGCTTCCTTTTTAATCTCAATGTGTTAGTTTTTTGACCACTTATCCATCTGCGTCGTATGCACACCAGAGGCATTTTTGCAAAGTGTGCGTCGTAGCTACGTTGGGGGGAGACCTTCAAAATCTCGCTTAACAAAGAAAGACGAGAACCCCGTGGCCACTTTGCGGTGCAATGTTTGGCTGCGTTGGTGTTTATCTTTTCTTCATCTTCGCCCCCGTATCGGCTGTCCAGCCCCCAAGTGCCAAACAGTTCTGCCAGAAGTAAGCAAAAATACGGACTACATACTCCGCCCATACTCCGTAGTCAACTGTATTACCAAATAAAACAAATAGACGCTTTATGCGATGAAAGCTACAAGAACACCAAATGCGGTTATATGCCGCGAACAGACGAACCCGTTATCCGCGTTCTGACACTGCATCCGTACGGGATACAACCACCTCCTGAACACATAAAAGCCAATGGACCTCTCAAACGTTGCAATCGGACGAATCAGACCCCTGCATCTCTCTCACCGCGAATTTGTCTCGTCTTTACTATTTTAGTACCCGCTCCAGAGCGACTTCCACATACGATGTAAGATACTTCGTTCAGCCACGGCCCCGTAATCTTACGTCGTATTTTGACAGACTCGAAAAGCTGCCTTTTTCTTACGTCCTTGCTGTGACGGGTGCTGCCCAGCTATGCCCAGTCGCTGGCAGCAAGGAGAAGCAGGTGCATATTGGTTGCACCAACCGCTCAGAATTATCCTCCCAGCCTTGCCGTTCGCATGCAGGCAAGAGAACAAGAGCAAAGCTGAGACGGGGTTTACAGCAAGGGACACTTTGTATCTGCTTAATGGAAAAGCATCTTGTCACCAGCCTTGTCTCGAGCTTTGTCTCCCAAGCTTGTCTTGCCGTGCGGGCGCTTGGCGGCGACGACTTTCACTGTCGTGCCTCTCCATTTGCCCCGTATCTGCTCTTTTCGTTCTGTCTTGTGATATTTATATTTCATTGGGCAATTCGGTTCCCCCCCGAATCCTTTCCGCGCACCAGCATCCCCGCCGGGTACCTACCTCATCGGCCAGGGCATTCTGTTGACTTTCAAGGCACCGGGCGGCAAGCCACATCAGTCGTCGAGCGAAGAGACCATGTTGTTCGGTAACTAGCCCCTCCTGTTTCTTTCAGATTCGGTAGAAATGAGGAGTGGGAGAGTTGTGAATACGGCATAACAACTAAACAAACCCATAAGAGAACCTGCCTGACCGAAATGGCCCGGTGCTACGATGGTGGGTTGCAGCCACACTGACACCCTCAAAGACAGCTCAAGAAAGCAGCATGCAGCATGCAGCATGCTCCAACAGCTGCAGTATATATTCAATATATATTGTGCTGCATAACAAGAACAGCAGAGAGCTTAAAGGGTACACCCTAACAAAACGTCGTCAGCATAGAAGAAGAAGAAACGCTTGGCAGAGAAATACGAAATAAATGAGCCGCCAACTTGTTCTTTGCGCATTTATTGTTGCCCGGATTACCCCTCATGCGAATGCTTATGGCCTGTTTCTGTTTATTCAAAGTGCACCCTGCCTTTGTTTGAAAAAGATTGCAGCGTGCATCCGGTTTGGATTGGGAGCCAAGCGTCAAAGCTCAAAGGACTCGATAACCAAAGAGGTGTCCCGGCTTTTCATTTAAACGGCCAATGTCGAGGACACGTCCAATCAGACACCAATCAAGGTTGCGAGCGCTCTCTTTGCCTCTTTTCTCTTTTTCAATACATCGTACACTTGCGACGCCGTGAAGAGTTTCGGGCATGTGTGTGGAGACGGGGCAACCAGGGCTCAGAGGAAAATAGAAACAGCATGGGGGGCGCAACACCCGAGAGACCACCCCCACCGGCCAATGGCGATACGCTGCTCAAACACACTACTTTTGTGTGCGGACAGTGCTTCGCATCCTGCGTCGGATGACTGGAGAAGCGACGAAATAGCAGCCTGAATGTCGTAATATTACGAACAGTCGGCAGGTGGAAAGGAGGGAAGGGATGCGCCCTTCTGGTTGGCCAGACGCTTTGAAACGAAGTCAGAGCATACGACGTACGGAGGAGAGACCACAAGGGTCCTGGCACGGGCGGTCGCCAAAATGAGAAAATCGCCCTTGTTGAGAAAAAGAGGCCACTTTAATCTCACCACCCCATCGCGCCCTACGAAGACGGCCCTCCTGCCTTACCATGATCAACCACCGCCGAGCGATCGAAAGGAAAGGAACGGGTGGCCTGAAAACAAATGGGGAAACAGGCAGGTACCAAAACTGGGCCAAAAAAAAAAAAAGAGAAAAGAAAAGGAAAAGCGGACCCAGTGGGCCTGAATCCAGTAAAGTATTAGCTTGTAGGGACAGATACTCTTTCAGGGAAGGAGCCGCTGCTGAGGATTGGTCAGGATAGCCAAGTAAAGAACGATGTTGCCCAGTTCGGAAGGAAGCACTTGGGCGGAAGGAGGGTGACGA
This sequence comes from Sporothrix luriei, assembly GCA_021398005.1. Taxonomy (NCBI): domain Eukaryota; kingdom Fungi; phylum Ascomycota; class Sordariomycetes; order Ophiostomatales; family Ophiostomataceae; genus Sporothrix; species Sporothrix luriei. The sequence goes on along the minus strand of WNLO01000170.1, from coordinate 36,627 downwards.
ACTCAGATTCTCTTTCTGTCCTGAGGCCTCGAGAACGATTCCGAGAGATGGTGCGGCGAAGCTGGCCCCAAAATTCTGAGCCCACGGTCTGAGCCTCTCTGACGGCGGCATGGCGACATACGACGTATTACTCCGTGCTCTGGACGAGAGCCTTGGGTCGACGATCATGGAATGGAGTCAAATTGGAGGACGACAACCAAGGAAAAAGTATTGGAATCGAAAGAAGGAACTACCCCCACCGAGTGCGCGACATCCCGTTCTTTCCGTACGTATCTTACATCGTATATGGCGCCTTTGCCTCCCCTTTGTGCCCGAATTGGCCGAACCATTCGATGCGTTCAGAAGGCTCAGAAGCTCGGAAGCTCAGAAGCTCAGAAGGCTGGACCCTGTTTCTCAGTCTCCCTCTCACTCCACGGCCTGGTTTCGGCAAACCAGACACTGTTGTGCAGCTGGATTGAGAACAAATTGTGAAGAATTTTCAATTGTGAGACATTGGGCTCGGCTGGAAAAAGACAGCTCTCTCGTTTCTCTTGTTTATTGCCTCACTTTTGTGCTTGCTTTTTCTTCGTGCCTCCTTGCGTGGATTGTCGTTGAAAACGCTGTCCTGTGAAGGAATCTTGAGCCCACATTGGATGAGGAAAGATGTGCACGCAAACGAACAGCTCACATAAGACATGGCGCAAGAGCGAGAAAGAGGGCAACGAAAACCAGAGGATACATCTAGTACAATGGGCAGATGACAGGTTGCCTTTTGAAGGAGAGGAAGGAAGGGGTGGACAGTCCCCATCGCGTGCTGTTTTCGTCGTTTTTGTACGCTGTGTATCTTTCACGATAACGAAAACACGGAGAGACAACGACGTACGGAGTAAAAACCAGCTCACTTACACTCGTTTGACCAAACTGGGCCCGATGGGCTAGACCGCAGTACCAGAGGCACAGAGCGCAGTCCTATCTCTCGTTTCCGTTCGTGTCGAGAACTTGGCGCCTTGTTTGACCCCCACACGCTTCTCGGCCTGGGAGCATTGTCATTCACAGCTCGACTCCCCTCCAGTATGTCGTATGTCCTACTGACGGGGCGATAAGAATCACGCTGCCCAACTGTCCGTGTATCCAGCCATTTGGTGTCTCTGGTTCACACCCTCTCGTTGTTTAATTCTCGCGCTCTTGCTTTTCGGCCGTCCTGCAGCAAAAGAAAAATTCCGTAACCCACATAATGAGAGACAGGCATGCGTTCCCAAAACGTCAACGCCTCACACCCCCTCACCATCATGCCTTATCACCACTACCTGGCTGTCTATCATGCGTGCAGAATGTCTTGGAAGAGCGACGTGGAAAGTGAGGGCCAACCTGCGGCGTCGTTGAGGTAGTATGTTCTCTTTCTTTGTTTTTTCCCTTTCCCGCACGAGAAAATGGTCACAAGCTCAAGGAGTCTGGTGACGTTGCGAACGAGAGGCCTCAAAGAAAACGTGACACGCTGCAAATGGATTTTCTTCGGGCAGTTTTAATGGTTCTCAATTGTTGATGTCGGCCACCTGGTATTTTTTTCGGGCAAAAAATTCCAGGTATTATTTACAAAGGACAACTATCGTCGCACACGCAACGAAGTCGTTGAAAACCGAACGAAAGCGTCAAGAAGATGGCGCCATTTCGAGTTGAAGGCTGGCTGACTCGAGGAAAAATAGACAAGTACATAATACGAGTACAGTTAAGAAACTCAATAAGCTCGTTCTCTGACGTGAGGAATGGCGTTGGACAGCAAAAAGAGAAGATGAGCACACAAAGCATCGAATGCAATCGACCAGTCACGGCTCGTAAACCTTAGTCCCTATGCCCGCAGGCGGACTCGCCGTAGGCGAACCAGGTTGCAATCCTGCAGGTCCCCAGCGGCTCGAAGCTACAGCGCCTGGCCCCCAACCCGAAAATTTTCTCTTCCGTTCTCCCATGGCTTCCTACCCTGGCTCCCTGTTGCATTGTATGCCTAGGGCTTGCGACAAGGCGAGCTTGGCCATTATCGAACGCCAGGCCATTCTCATGAAAGAACTGGCGTACACCTCCAGTAGAGTCTTTCCACCATATTTTGGCTTGCGCTTCGCCATTTTTTTTTTTTTTTTTTTTTTTTTTTTTTTTTTTTTTTTTTTTTTTTTTTGCCTCCTTCACTCGTATGGCGCCATCGCTTTCGGTCGTGACTGGTCTGTCTTGTTGACTTGGATTGTCTCCTTTTTGATCATCGTATGTCTTTGGCCGACGAAGCATTCTCGTCATGACTACAACAGGAGTGCACGCACCCTGTGCAGAATTTTCCAAGGCTTATTTCAAAAGACACAATGCCTCTCCTAATTTGATGATCCGCTCAAATACCCTGACAATGGGTCTAGAAAGGGAGAAAGCGAGATGACATTATACGATACGAAGCAGGCAAAAAATAAGACAAATGCCAAAACGGACGCAAAGAGAAAAACAAAGGGCAAACCGGCAAAAAACAAAAGAGAAGAGTTTGAACGATAAAAAGGATACAACGAGAAAGGAGAAAGATCAAAACAGCGAAAGAGGAAAGCAACGGGCACAATTGCAACATGCAATTCTCAATATCGTTGCTGGTTTTGCCTCATCACCTCTGACTTCCACGTCCACATTTGGTCCTAAGCACGGCATCTATCGGATCATGATCGGCCATCCATGGCTCATTTCGTCTCTTACGGAGAAATCCCCTCGTGTACGACGTATTTTCGGCCTTCTTTGTCACAATTGCAAACATTAAAAAAAAAAGCCTCTTGCTAAAGAGGAAAAACGTAAACATACGGAGTACAGAGACCGAATCCCACCGATGGAATGCCACAGATTAGCCATGAATGGCCACAAATAGCGTGTCTGAATGGCACGGGAAACTACGCAGTCCTGCAGATGCCCGTAGACGCTCGTCAAGATGAACAACGTCTCACCAGTCTATCCTCATATTTGTCGCCTCTTTCTGTCGCGGTCTCTTACAACGCCGTGTTTGGCCGATGGCGTGGGCAGATGACGGGAGCAACCACAGGTATGGTGTGGTTTTGTGGTGCTATGGTCCTATTTTGCTAACAGGAGACCAAAGTAATACCATCAGGAGAGAAGAGCGAACAAAGGGAGAAGCGAGGGCGTGTGCATTGTTGCCAGTTGGTATGCTCAATATGGTGGAGAATGAGAGCCGCCTGTTTCGCCGTGCAGGCGCAAATTACGAAATCACAGAGGGAACACACGAAATACAGGGCGTGAGCACCTGCTGGAAAGTGACAGAATGGCGACGAAATTCTCGGAGATGTGCAAAAAGGCCACTGTGTGTCCAGCAGCCTTATAGCGTCAGCGGTCCACCAAACGAGAAAAAAAAATTTGCTTGTCTGCCTGCAATCTGACTCATTTAGACCCACGCCCTCTCTGCTCTTTCCCCCACAACAGCTTGTGGGACAACACAGGAGGGAGGGAGTCGCAGAGTGCTAGCGCCGGAGTGGGTCGACTTTTTTTTTGTGTGTGAACCCAGATCGCACGTCACCGGCACACAGACTTGCCGTATGACGCTACCAACGACTTTATAAGAAACCCACCCTTCAGCGCTTCAGGTGCTACCTTTAGCGGGAGAACGCTAAAATGAGGGGGCAGCACACCCATCTTGCAGCGCCGGGGCGCACAGCCCCCAAGTTGATCCGAATGACCAGCAAAACACACCAAAGCATGCCAAAAAGCAGGCTTTTCGTTACGAAATCAGAACTCACAGGCGCTGTTCGAGGAAGAACCTTGCTACGGTGGAGAAAGTTTTGTTTCGTGCGGTCACCAGGCCCTTTGGTTCTTGGCCCTTTGGCCCAGCAGTCCTTGACCGTGCTGGAACGTGGTCTGCTCTTTCCCATTATCGGTTCCTCCTGTCACCTGTGCGAATTGCCTAGCTCTTCACCTTTTCCCTCTTGTTCCTACTCCTTCACCATCCCCCGCCTCCCATGCCCTTTCCTTCCTTTCCCGTACTTCATACAAAGATGGGCAGAGAGGGAAAGGGAACAACGACACGTACCTGCCCATCCACGACATGCATGAGTGGATACTGTACTTGACTGAGGTAAAGGACATTTAGAGAGTCAGTGAGAGAAAAGGACATGTAAAGGGAAAGAGCAGAGACAGGGGGGAGGGGTACGGATGCACAGGGAAGAAAGGGAAGGGAGGGGGGCGTGAACAGTAGAAAAAGCGGGGCTTCCAGGAGTGGCTACTGCCTTATTTATTTATTTATTTTTAAAAGAGACGTCGTAAAACTGGGGGTATGGGGGTACGACATTAGGCCATACTATTTGCAAGGGCCGCTAAGCAGAGGTCAGTTTGTGTATGGAGCACGCCAGGGTACGTACTCTGTGACTGGACTATGTGTGAATCAAATCCCAGTATCCTTGTATGACTGTCCAAACATACAAAACAGATGCTTCTCCCACCTCATCCTTTTTCCTCCTCCTGCTCCGAATTCAAAGCTCTCTCAACGGCCTACCTTCTTTTTCCAAGCAAACGACTTTTCGACTTCTTCACTTCTTTGTTTCCTTTCCTTCATCTCTGCCTTCACACTACGTCAACTTGTTTTCTCGACCTCGCTCCTTGTTACTTACTACTACCATCCTCGCATACCACCGTCTCGCACACTCTGTATGGACGAACCATTCTCACTTTACGTGATCTCGACATTATAAGAAAGCAACGCCTTTCTCTCGGCACTCTACCTTCTTCCTCGTCCACACAGACTCGACGTCTCTGACCTGGAACGGTATTGACATCACCAGGGCATCGCCAGAGCACCTCCACTCCTTTCTCACAACCACCACCCAAATACCGTCACAATGGCCAACGACCTGATGTGGGATCACCACTTTTGCCTCACCTGCGACAAGCAGACTGACGGCCCGGCCTACTGCTCAGAATCGTGCCGCCTGGCCGATTACGAGGGCGCCACCTCCTTCGCACCCCCTTCCGGCCCGGGATCACCATCCTGGGTGCCTTCGGGCTCCTCCACCTACAAGTGGGCAATGGGTGCTCCCACGCCTCGCAGCCGGCAACTGTTCAGCCTGTCGCCCGCCTACGACTTTGGCAACGCCCAGCCATACTACGGTGCGGCCTCCTCCTCGACATACAACTACAACTACACCCGCCAACCAGCACCACCAACCACAACCGTCTCGTCCCCGCGTCACTTCTCGTCCCTGCCACCTACGACCACAGCTGCCACCGCGACCACCGCCACGACGTACCACCATGTGCTCTCGCCCTCGAGCTCGCACAGCAGCCTCAGCTCCATGCACAGTGGCATGAGCTCGACCGGCGGCACCAATGCTGCGGGCGCCCTGGGTGCCTTTGCCAGCAACGGCACGATAAGCAGCTCCAGCAGCCAGACTAGCTACGGCTCGTCAACCGCGAGCAACAGCAGCGACCTGTCGGAGAGGGTCCGGAGCGAGCTCCGAAAGTACGCCAGCTCCTTGGATCAGGGCAAACTGCAGCGCCAGCTGCAGCGCCGGCGGTCATGCTAGACGACGTTTCTCTTCACACCAGCCGTGTTACTCTCGGCACAGTACTCCCTACTACTTCACGATTGCGACTACGTCTTTTTCCTTCATGAGCATGAAATTTGCGTTTCTCTCTGTTTTTCTTTTTGTTACCTTGTCTCAACAAAACAACGACCGTGCGGCCAACTTGAATTTTGTTTTTACCTGGGAGTTCTTCGATCAGCGGCATAAAAAAGTTTTTTTTTTTTTTGGTTTTTACTTGGGCGAAAAGGGGATATTCGGAACACAATCACAACCACTAACAACACATCACAACCAAATCACACAACCAATGCATTTTCATGGGAATACAGGGACTATATTTCGGGAAACACCAACTGCAAGCCTCTTTTCTTTCTTCCTTTTGTCTTCTACCAACATGTTATACCACCCTACCAGCCTGCTTCTATCTTACCTGTCTCCATCACGTTGTTTTATTACTAGGAAAGGGTCAAATGAAGAGCCCAGGGAAATTGTTTTGGAATTACGAGATCAGCATAGGGACACACATATTTTCTCACACAGTTGGGAAAAGGCGCAAAATTCAAACAAGGCAAGGGACCATTCACCTTTCGACCTGAAATTCATATTTATTCGCATTGTCGCGCCATATTTGTTACTAGAGGGACACCACCTGGTAGTCTCTTAGCTTTAAAAACCACTCTACTACGGGGGGACAAGCAATCCAAGAATGAACGAATGGGCGAAAGGGGAGCTTTGTTTTCTCCCTCCCCTTCTCTCTCTTTGCCGAACCAACTACCTGTCCCTTCTTGGCCGTGTCTTTTAACCATGTACTTGCAAAAAGTCTCTTATCACCCAATGGTTTTCACCTCCGTATATCCACTTCCTCTGCTCTCGAAATATGTCGAGAGAAATGTGCTCAAAACAATCGTAGCTTGATGAGTAACAATTAATATTGGGGCATATGGGTCTCGACCAGGGGCGTAAGACTTTTGTGTCTTGGTAGGCGGTTTTTTTTTTATTGACAAGAAAGTCGCCTCTGGGTTGTCTCGAATCGAAGACAAACACAACAGCCAACAGAGGTACAATTGAAAATTCTGCCCTGCAGCGGCAGCCAGAGCTCCCTGCCTCCGTCCCCAAATAAGCATCCTGCATCATTCAAGCCTATTCAATTGCTCGCGCTGCTTGCTCACCAAAAGGAAGAGCAGAGAGCAGACGAGCATTGCCACCGAGCAGCTAGTTTCACAAAAAAAATCTACCAGCAGCGAACTCTACGACGCACTGGGACGTGTCTCGTTTATTGCCGTCCTTCTGTCAACACTTCACAGCCACTGCCTTAGTCCACGACATGGCTTGTATGGACTCAGTCGTGCACGGAACACAAATAGACCCATAAGAGGTCTCCGCTTTTGCCTCCTGCTTCGTAGCAAGCGAGCACTGCGTCAAGTGTGAATGTGTGAGTGAACGCTTGGTTTTGTCCTCAAACTCCATATTTTCTCTTGGAAGCCGTAAATTCCATTCTATTTTTTTTGTGTTTCCTGTGGGAAGGAAAACTGTTCTTAGTCACTTCGTGGCGGACGCGGTGGAGATCCCTGGTGCATTGGTGTATGCGCAGGCCTCTGTCGTCGGTTTCTTGTTACACGTGTTTGTCGAGCGGTTGTGAACCGCCCCCCAAAATACCAGGACCCGCATCCACTGTCAGAGTTTTCTCTTTGCAATTTCGCCTCGACCTTACGTCTTTTCTAAAAAGGTGTGCATAGCCTGTCGTCCTGATTGTTTGTTTGAAACAGCCGGGTACTGTACAGAGTAAGAGTAAGTGTTTGTTACGAATGAATTTGTGCGCTGGCCTGACTAAAGTAAACAAAGTTGTTTAAAAAACGTAGTGAGTAATAAAATAGCGAAATAACATGGCGGCAAGACGTGCGGCACCAACAAAAATGAATGGACAGATCCTATGTTAGCGCACATTTGGAGGGTTACGCAGCAAAACCTTTAAACCGACACTGCCCAGGCTAGGCAGTCCTGCTATTTATACAGGTAAATGTATACGACTTAAAGATACTTAACTTATATGACGGAAAGCTACAAATGCCAGGTGCAGAGCAGGTCACTTTCAATCAAGCGTTCCGAAACAATATTGACTTGCCTCCTTACCCCGAACAACGGCAACGCGAAAGTGCTGCTGAGAATGGGAACTGAGACGAGGAGCTGAAGAACGAGCTGAAAAATGAGTAAATTTCTTGCGTGAAAGGCCTCATTCCCGTCGAGTCTTACCTCATTTTTTTTCACTCCGCATTTTGGAAAAAAAAGGGACACAAATTAGTGTCTGTAACAGGGCTCCATGATTCTCCCTGTTTGCCCCATCCCGCCCCATTTCGACTCCATAACAGTCCCCATAGGTAGGTCTCCCTTTTTTTTCATCACGACCCCAAGTCTTTGTATGACACGAATAGTGCAGTCGTCTGCAAAAGAGCTTTGGCCAAGTGCGTCAATAACAGGTGGAAAATGGCCACAAACTTGCAAAACCCCATAAAGGATATAGAGAAACCACCGGTGAGCCCCAACATGCGAGATCCTATCGTCTTCCTCCAGAGAAAACATTCCCACGTCGCTGGGCGTGAGTACCTGGTCCGCTGTCGTGGGTTATGTTCCTGCATGCGAAAAGAGAAAACTAAACAACAGGGGCAAAAGTGGTGTTTATGGGTGCTCATGATCCTATTCCTTGGGCAAGAATAGAGGGGGCAAGCTATGAAGAGAGCATAATGCATACAAAGTATATGGATTGGTGCGGAAGTAGGTTTGCGGCCAGTTGGATGGCCTGGAGTCCACGGACGGAGAGCCAAGCCCAACCCTTTGAGAAAGATGTCGACAGGTTACTTCGTACACTTGGGGGCGTCTACAAGCGGACTCAGGCTTTCGGGTTTGGGTGATAGCTAAATGAAACCAACACAAGGCGTACCAACATTATGACCACCGGACAAAGGACGACATACCCAACGGGCGAGACTGGGACAAAATAACCCGTTCCCATGGCGTTAAGTCGCAGGAGTAGAATTGTTCTCTCCTAGCCCCATGCCAATTTCCAAGGACAAGGACAGTGGTCGCAAAGAGGAGGTGTCACGTTACGGGTTACAGCAGGCGCTAGCTGTTGATCGTGAGGAGTCGTTCAGGGAGGGCAAAGGAGGAGAAGAAAGAAAAGAAAACCCTAATCTGTCAAGACAATACATGAATATAAAAAAAAGAAGAAAAAAATAATAAAGAAAAAAAAAAAAAGGAAACATACTAACACAAATCTGGGGCAAAGGATAGACAGGGCCATCCGGCGCCTTGCCTCTTTTCGTCGTTCGTGATGGGCAGCGTCCAGCATCGTCGATTCCGCAAAAGCTCCATAATTCTTTTCACAGTCTCCTCTTTTTCTCACCCGACCTTCTTTTTTCCATTTTGGCGGGCAGTTCCCCAGATTTTCAAAGGGCAGAGGGTGCGGTCGCGCCAACCGCGGCCCCGTCTTTTGGGCACTAACGAAATGGCGTGCAATTTTAGGGGCCTTTAAACCCTTTAAGGGTTACCTAAAAGATTCTGCCCCTTCTTTTCAAAGAAAATGGGAGGGAAAGGGAGGGGGGACGGTTTGAGGAGAAGCAGAGCTTGACTGGGCTTGGTGATGGTGTCTTTTTTGATGTCCGTAGGTAGTTAGCGACATTTCAACATGGAACTGCCAAATGATTCATAGCGCTCTCCGCGCTGTAACCCCCAAACTCGAGTCTATTGAAAAAATTGGCTTGTCTTTTGGTGGTGGAGGGAGGTTACTTCGAAAAAAAAAGGAAAATAAAGTGGCCGGTGGAAACGAGAGGAGGAGAAACTAAAAACTTTATCGAGACTTCATCGCTTCGTCTGGATTGACGGACCAGAGAACGGAGCAATGCCGCTCTGGGGAAACCAAATACCCCAGTATCTCGAGAATCGCCGAGGAAGCCCATTTTGTTAGGTAATAGGGTAACTTGGAGAGGAGAGAGAAAGGATGACATGCTACGATGTACTTCGTCGACAGGAATAGAGACGATGACCGGGGTGGTTTAGTCGAGGGGGCTCGTCTGTGACGAAACTGGAGACCGAGACTGGGGAGATCCAATCTTCTCCTCTTTCTCCTCTTCTCCTCTTCTCTCCGCCTTCTTCTTGGTGATCCCCTTGGTCGTTTTCCCGTTTTGTCCAAGTATTTCGTACAGAAAAATGAAATAGGAGGAGGCGAAGGAGCAGAATTGGGGCAGCAATCATAACAAGCAGAAAATTAAACTGGGGCGTACGTGTACGGAGCACACCAACTTATCGCATGCGGGCGCAACTCTCCCCACAGAGTTTACAACGTAGGGATGCAAAAGTCTGCAGAAAAGTAGCTGGCTTAGCTGCTCAGCGTTGTGTGTGGAGCTCGCCGGCTCAAAACGGCCAAAGTCATGAGAGTTAAAGACAGCCTCATGACAGAGTTTTCATCTTTTGCCTCCTTTCATGCATACATGCCCCTGTTTTACGTTATGAAAGAGACACTGGCTGGGGCCAGACCCAGGGCCGACAAAGGATCCCCTGTATTACATCGTGCAACATACTCCGCGCATCGCTTGTTGCACGCTGTACTGCGCATCGAGTACGGCGTCCTCCGCAATTGAAAACGGGCTGTCCGAAACCGGCCACTCGACAGAATGGATCATAGTATTCCCACGACATCGAACGACATCTCTTTGTTGCTGGCGAACATGTTGGACCTGACGGACAGGTACCGCGTTAGATTGGCCCGTTTCAATTTAAGCACCAGGTGACAGAGGCGAAGGGAGCCGGATGGCAGACCGTTGCATGTTTTGTGTTAGTAGCTTTAGTAGGTGTGAGAAGACGAGACCAGGCGAGCCCAACAGAAGTGGCAATGTTTGTTTCCAAAAGCCACAACACCACGACAGGACAGAGTCCCTGCTATTAGTGAAGATAACATGCCACAAAGACACGTCAGAGAAGAACGCATACCCAATTTCCAGGCCCATGCAGTCTGGTGGTCCCACCCTGGCGAACGAGTGCCTTATTGGAGGAGGCAAAAAGGTATGAGACAAACAGTGTGGTGGTGAGCAGACCGTGATAAGAGGGTTGTGGTGTGCTTCCCTTGCCAATTTCTTGCCACGGTGGCCCAGAATCGTCTGGACGCGTCTACCGCCCATGAAGCAAAGGGACAGGTGTGCGTTGGTAAAGAGTTTTCCGTGGGAAAATGGAGCGTTGATGACGGCTTTCATCGGGCTGTGCAATGAAAACAAATCGGCATTTCGCGGTTTCGTCCAGGGGAACGCACAACATACGACGTGCGATGTGCAGTGTTACTTACTCCTCTCAACGGAGGGTGCCGTCTTGTCAATCGACCTCTTCCGTTTGCTCATGTTGGAGTCGTGTCTCGTTTACGCAATATGGGCGACACAGAAGGCTCGTACATATGACGCCAAGTCGTTTCGTTTTCCTTGCTGTTATTGCAGGACCCCGATGCAAGACGAATGAGTAGGGCGAATGTTTATGCTGGTATTCGGCAAAAGTATGAAACAAGCCTGGATCCATGTAGCAAACAAATGTTAATATGCCGGCCCTGGATTAAGCAATTACGCGAGGAGATGTATTCATGAATAACACCGTCAGCTCACTCACAAATCATATATGCGTGACAACTGTCATGAATACCTTGTTTGCCATCTATGTAGCTTGATGCGTTTGCGCTGTTATTTCTGTGAGCAACCACCACAGTTCTTGGGTTCGGAATATTCCTTTGCATCGCTCCTCTAGCCGTGCATACTCTCAATACCGAAGACTGCATATATCTGACGCAATTGCAGGACCCGTCTCCTCTTTTCTCTCTCATTGTCTGATCTAATCTGACCTATTCCGATCTACAGCAATATATGCAATATCACGTATTTTGCACAGCGATATCAGCCGGGGAAGACACGACGAGAAGCCGCCGCGATCCCGACACAGCCTAGGCACGGCTTGAATAGACCAGCAAACAAAAGGCAGAGCGGAAGGACGTGGGAACTAATATCAAGCCGTTCCCGGAAATCAAGAAAAGGCAGGGAACGAAGAAACAGGGCGGGACTCCATCTGCTTCGGTGGCCGCATTCACTCCTAATATTTTTGTTTTACTACGTCTTAGAAGGCTGTCGACGGATGAGCCTGCCTTGCAAGACTCTAGAAAGCGGGATAGAATGCTGTATGCCCAAGAAGCACTCGCGATGCACACGTCTCTACGTACGCGGACCCTGTGTTTACTGTCCCGTGTCTTGCCTTGTCCTGTTATATTGTGGCTTATATCGGACATTTTTTCTTCTGGTTTTGGCCCCTTACATTACCCCCCTCCCTTTGAAATTTAATACGAGAGTTTTACGGGGCGTGAAAGGAGCACGTCGAATGTGTAAGTCGTACGTGCTGTGAGAATGGCTGGATAGTGAGAGGCGCTTTCAATCTCACACCTTATCACAAGGTCGTATTGCACTTTGTAGTCTAGCCTTTTGCTTGTTTCTTGCTTCAGGCTACTTCGATAATGTCCAGAAAAATAACAGATGGATCGTTACAGGCTCGCTTCTCTTTCACGTTCCGTTATCCATTTTCTCTTCGTTCGTATGCCGTGGATGAATGCACAGCAAGAGATTAGGTGGAGCAGATGGAGAATCCAGGAATGAAGTTGTTTTGTCACCGCCAAGCGTGCAGCTCATTCACTCTCTTGAGTCAGAGTTTTCAGAGTGAATTCTCCTTCTCTGCCTCATCCATGTGCCCCATAAGATCCACTCCGAACCGAGCGAGATTCGTTCTATTTTGTTGCTGTCTGCTGTCGGTGAAACAACGTGTAAGGATATGAAAAGACGGTGAAGAACGATCAATATTATATATAGAAAAATAAGTAAATGCGATGGGGCGTTAAAAATGAGAGACGAGGGATGAGAGATGCAAAGCCCACTGATTCGCTTTGCAACTAAAATGAGGCGCAACCAATCTGTCTAAGCCGGATGACTAGTCAGTGGCCTGGGGTCTCGCTTCAGCTAAGCCCTACGGTGCTTCAGATCTTAAACGGGACAGACCCGAACAATGGGAAGACAACAGGACGGTCGCGGCTGACAGGGCTGGCCTCAATCACATCTCGTTCATTTGCTCCCACTGTTCCTGTTATTGGTTTCATCCACACTCCTTGTCTACTAGGCAGTCTTTGTCCATTTATGCAGTTGTGAAAGATCTTCACGTTTTTATTCATTTCTCCCACGGGGGTGCCCATTCCATGAGAATGACTTCTCACAAAACGAAGCTGCTGCACACGAGCGCAGCCTTGTCAAGAGACACACCGAATCTGCACAAGCCGTAAGACTCTCCGCACACAGATGCCCGCTACGGTGTGTTCAGGCTACAATGTGCAGCTACAACGTGCAGCATGCATACAGCTTGAGAGACTTTGGTCACATATGGGACATCTGGGTAGCCTTCTCTGCACATCCTCTGCTTTCCGGATGTCGCCGTCTCCAGTACTCCGTAGGTTTGGTTTGTTATGTGTTCTCTCTTCAAAAGTTACGAGCTCCTGTTCGTTCCAGGTTAGGAGAAGCATCTCGCACTGTCTCGAATGCTGCTGCCTGTTAACCGTTGCTACGAGCTGGCGGTCCTTTGCACAACATGTCTGTCTGCTCCGTGCAAATGTGCATTGTTCTCGCCAACGAACAAACTGGGGTTCATTTGCGTGTCCTCCCTGCTCGTCTTGCTTCTTCCAAATTCAATCCTCCAATCCTCCATCCTTTGCTGTTCCTTGTCCCATGAAATCCATGTTTCCCGCGTTCGTGCCGAATATCCCTGCGTGTGGTCTGTTTCAAAATCAAGATGAAGTAAAACTAAAAACTAAAAAAAAAACAGAAAGAGTCCAATGTGCTCACCCAAATGCGTTGCTTGGTCCAACCAGAGATCCAAGGATGACACGGACAAGGAGTCTGAAAGAGACTTGCCGCTTCCGCGGCGGCCCTTTGCACTCACTCCTTGCTGCCATCGGCCGGTTGGTCGTAAATACTGCCCTGTTCTTCTGGAAGCAATAAGAAGGCCTCCAAGCGCCCGCAAGAAGCTGCAAGGGTGCCCCTTGCTGTTTCGGCAGCTCCTAGTGGGGGGAAAAGAAATGCCTCGACTTTTTGGTGCCACGCATCAAACTCTCGTCGTGAGATGCCAAACTTTTGCCCCAAGCAACGGCCGATGCAGATGCAGTGCATATTTGCACACTCTGGCGGGCCGTTCGTTTCGGGATGACTGGGTGCTTTTTTGGGGCTTGCTCTACGTTGGGTGTCATTGCGTTCCTTCCTGTGTCCTGCATCGATGCCATTCGCCGAAATTCCCATGGTCGTCTTTTTCATCACCGTGCCTGGTCAAGGATTGGCTCAGACACGGCCAAGGCAGCAACAGGACGAGATGATGACAAAGACAACAGCAGCACTCCTTCTATTCCCTGACGAATCCGTTGTGATCGCCCGTGTCTCCACTTTTTTCTCTAACAACGACTTCGTTACGTTTCCCAATGTCATCCTCTGCCGTGTTTTCTTCCTCGGAAGGCCCGTAGGCGGCCCAGGCACTAACCGGACCAGAAACAAGGTGCCGAGCGGGACAAGACGAAAGCTGTCGTCCCTGTCGAGGCTCTGTCGTAGCCAGTTGCTTGTTGTCAACGCCTTTTGAGTGTGAGATGGTATGCCTTCACCTGAGGCCAAGAATCGAAGTGCCGAGGGACAATCGTTCTATTCGATTTTTGTGGGATCGTGTAGTACAATGGGCAGTGACACGTCGTGTATCAAGAGGAGGGGAGATGGCTTGACAATGGCTGAAAATGGACTGACAACGTCTGCACAAAGCTCTGTGCCGGCCACTTTTCTTTTCTCAACAATGGGAAGAAACCCAGAGAAGCACACCTTCGACTCTCTTCTGTTTGCACATGGCGCTGGATGGGCACCCTTGTGCCAACCACTCAAACTCCGTTAAGCTGTGGAGTGCGCTGACGTGGCCAACGTAGAGCCGACGAGACATGCCAGGATACATCGTCGTGTGCATGGCGTTTTCGACGGTGCCTATGTCGGAGCACTTGGGTGCTTGGTGTTTTCTTTGTGCCGCATACGTTATGCGTTGAACCTGTTAAGTATCCATCGGCGCGAATACGAATGGGCAGCAGCAAGGATATGCAGGTGCACCGCAGGGTTGTTTGTTTCGTGAAGGGCATACAACGCATTTTCATGCCTAAAGAGCATCCACTGCTGTGCATGCAGACGCTGTCGTACGTTGTAAGACGTAACACCCCGCGAATGATGCCATGTCCTCCCGGAGATAACCCATCGTGCCCCCCTGCATGGTTCGTGTGGAACTCGTTGTGCTTTGTGCGCCTCTGTAGATGCCTCTTGTGACTGTTTGAGTTTGTGCCTGTGTCCGTGTCTCTGCCGTGGTCTCCCCATACATCCGCATCACGTCACGCCCCAGAGACGTACTTGCTGTCGCTGTACTCTTTGTTGACTGACGACCTGTGCGCATTGTCGCTGCTGGCCGTGTGTGGCTCATATGTACGAAGGACCCGAGGCATTTGCCCTCGCGCTCGCGTTCATGCTTTGCTCGTCCCGTGGTTTTGTTCCACTTCCTCCGTCCTGCGTTTTCGGCACCGCGGCCTGATCCTTTCGCCCACCTTTGTCCCCCAGCACGCCTTCGTTTCTGATTTTTGATAGGAGCGGGATTTCTTTTTCGGTTTCTCTTTCACTGTGTGACGGTCTCGAGTGTCAGTCGCGTGTGCTAGTACACCATGCAATAGATGCACTGTATGGGGCAATGAGGCGTATCAGAGTATGCGTCTCCAGGCAAAGTGCAATATTACGTGAGGAGCGGCCGATTCTGCGGCACAGTTGAAGCCGTTGGCCGGCGCCATGGTTGGTTTAACTTGGGCAGCAGGCGAAACAAAAGAAGAAGGAGGGGGAAAATGGTGCAGGAACATGTCCGACTCGCTGGAGTCGAACAAGCCGTGTTCCTGTTCCTTGCTCTTACCCCAAGAGCTGTCTTTGCCGAGGACAAGAAGAAAAAAAACGCTTTGAGACAGCTTTCAGAAAACGTTGTTTCCTTGAATCTTTTGAGACAACTCATGCCCAGCTAAGTCCTGCTTAGGTTTGACACCTATTCTGACTCGGCACTTTCTGGGTTGGTGTGTTCCTATCCATTCTCTGACATTGCTTACCGTCATTCGACGTGACAGATCCTTAGCAGAACTGCGAGAGCATGAATTGTTGTCCAGGGATGGCACAGCTGGTGTTGAATCGAGGAAGGACACGGCAAACACAAACCAGCAAACAACGTCATATGCAAAGCATTGACGGTAGGCAACAGACATACCCGTAAGCCTGTGTCACCGGATCTGCCTTGTTTCCCTAATGTCGATGAAGCATTAGTGTTGTGAGTACACTCTCGTCAGTATCCTGCAAGAGTAGTGTACGACACTGCTTTTGCGGCCTCCCGATCGCCACGAGCGACGCACATGTACGCGCATGTGCTTCGTCAGCAGCTGTTTTCCGTAGTAGATCATGTAATGAGTGGTGGGTATGTATTGGTGATGCTGCCTCGAGGACAAACTTGAACGTAGTCGCGCACAACGCTCCGAACGAACTGGCTCTAGATTCAAGCCAGCAAACAACGTAGAAGTGAAAACACCTCACGGCTCGTAAGGGCGTCGGAAATTGATGAAGGTTTTTTTTATAAAAAAAACACATACCAGCAACACAAAGAAATGGAGACATATGGCAAGTTTTCAGCTGTCCACACGGCAGAATTACCGCTCGAGCGTCTGTGTAGCGTGAAAGGCCAAAGTCTGGAGTTATGGTATCGCAGTCGGCAGCAGTAAGCGAGAGGTTAGACATGACTCGGAGGCCTGCATTGGCACTGTTCTTGTTTCTCTTCGTTGTGCATCGATGAAGGTATTGAGACAGACAGCTCCAGAGCGTCCGTCAAGCCTCAAAGTACACGACCATCGTGTCCGAATTCCACAACGGCCATTCAAAAAGTCTGCATTTGCTGAACGTCAATTTGTTAGATATGTGCTCATGCACGTCTTTCATGTATGAGACTGTGCCGTCTACTCGACGTTCAGCACCAGCTGGTCAAAGCCCTTGGCGACGGCGTCCTCGCCGCCTGCTGCCTCAATCTCAAACTCGAGGTCCGGCTGCGCCTCACGGTACAATATATGCGCATCGGCGCCCATCCGCTCGTTGTATGCCGCTTCCTCGTCACTGACCAGTTGCTTCTTGAGGCCGTTGGCCGCTGCGGCCTCCACCTGCAGCTGGATCTTGCAGGACCGGTCCAGCAGCCCAAACAGGAACCCGGCCTCATCCACCGTCTGGCCGACCGAGATCAGTCCGTGGTTAGGCAGAATCGCGCCCCGGTGCGCCGGCTGCAGCGCCGCCGCAATCCGCTCGCCCTCTTCGTCGGCAAACACAATGCCGCCGTACTGTGCGTACACGGCATGTTTGCCGAAGAACGTGCACACGTCCTGCGTCAGCATGTCCAGCGGCCGCCCAAAAGCCGCCCATGCCCGGCCAGCAATCGTGTGCGCGTGGCACACGGCATGCGCATCGTTTGGCCGCGCACGGTGCACAGAACGGTGGATGAAGAAGCCAGCCGCGTTGGCCGTACGACCTGCGGCGGTGGGGTTGCCAGTGCCGGCGATGAAGCGGCCCGTCTCAATGTCGAGCAGAACCATGTCGCCGGCGTTCATCATGCCGAAGTGGCGGCCGAGCGGGTTCATCCAGATACAGCCCGGGAACTCAGGGTCGCGCACGGAGATGTGGCCGCTCTGGCCCTCGACGAATCCCTGCCGCGCAAAGTAGCGGAACGTCGCCGCCATGTGGATGAGCGTGTGCCGGCGAGCCTCGACGAACGTGGGAAAAGTAGGGATGCCTGACCGAGGTCAGTATTCGTGTACTTGTTGCTGTTAGTATTGTAGTTGTGGGAGTGGCCTACCTTCCTGCTCGTCTCCATGAGAGATGGCCCGGCTGGGAGACACAATTGCCTCCCCAGTCTTTGTGTCCGCGGAGGTTGCAGGGCCGTCTTCGATAGTAGCCGAAGGTGCCATGGTGGGAGTTTGGGAAGCTTGTCTTCTAGCTTGATATTGAAAAAGCGAGAGGCGAGCCTTCCTGACATGGAGACTTATCCTGCGAAGCTGCCGTTATATCTCTATTTTTGTCGTTTCTCTTCGTCTTCGTCTCTTCCCGGTGACCACGATGACAGGAAGTGTCGTCAACCGATATTAGACTTTCAGCAGCGGAAATGCCGTTTTGATCATTAGTCTCTGTTCGGTGGGATCGATCGGTCGTAGCTCTGGTCTGCTTGACGGTGAAGACAGCTTACATCCGAGTAGAAATGATGCGACGTACAGTCACGGGCACGTGGAGACAAGTCGAGTTTACGTGGCGATGGCCGGCAAGGTGGTCGTTCGGCCTATTTACGTCATTAGCCAAGCATACCCAAACATAAGACGCCATTTCGATAGCGAAAGCCCACTGATAGCGAATGTATTCCTGCGACGCGGGGCTTTGCTGAGTGCCCAAATCGCGAACGAGGAAGGTCCAACCGGCTGCACGCGACATCGGAGGCCCATCTAAACACTGCCAAAATCTGAACGTGATATATCACGTGATATTATTTTAAAGCCTCTTATAGACACACTTATCTTATCTCAGCGGAAGCTGTAACGGCCGCCGGACGTACCTTTAATCCGCCACCACCCCTCTCTGCTAGAGCAATTGCCAGATTCAGGGGGGGGGGGGGGCAGTAGCTTTGGCAGGCGGCGAATCACTTTTTTTCTAGAGATTGTGTCTGGAGGCTTCGGCGGGGCCATCTCCTATTATTTTCAACGACCCGCGATCGAAACTAGGCAAACGCATATTGAGACGCACGTCACGACAGCGTCTGCACCAACCTGCCTCGTTCTTTTTTATGTTTATACATACCCGACATTGCCCATCTTGCCTGAACGTAGTTTATACGCCTGCATTGCGTCAGCGTCGACTTTGCGACCTCTGTTCCGCCCGAGCAACTTCTTCCTCGTCAGCGGACTGAAGCTATTTCAAATCTCCATTCTGCCGACTTCCACGACGACCCAACGCTGCCCCTTTCCCAAACAGCAAGATGCAGGCCCCCGTGCTGGTGATGAGTATGTATAGCGAACATTGGAGGAGCGTGTGAGGCTTCTCAGAGCTTTTGGGGAGCTTTCTGGAGCTTGCCTGGTTATGAGTCTCCAGCTACCCCGTGACCGCCACTCTGAATCTCACCTCCTGCGACAGACCGCAGACGACAGACGACAGACGACAGACAACTAACTGCTGCTCCTTTTCTTCCTCTACAGACACCGGAGGCGGTGAGAGACAGACTGGCCGCAAGGCCCAGCTGTCCAACATCGCCGCTGCCAAGACCGTCGCCGACATCATTCGCTCGTGCCTGGGCCCCAAGGCCATGCTCAAAATGCTGCTCGACCCAATGGGCGGCATTGTCCTGACCAACGACGGCCACGCGATCCTGCGCGAGATCGAGGTGTCGCACCCTGCCGCCAAGAGCATGATCGAGCTGAGCCGGACACAAGACGAGGAGGTCGGCGACGGCACTACAACGGTCATCATCCTGGCCGGCGAGATCCTAGCCCAGGCGCTGCCACAACTCGAGCGCAACATCCACCCCGTCGTCATCATTTCCGCCTTTAAGCGCGCCCTCAAGGACGCCCTCGAAATCATAGAAGAGATCTCCCTCCCCATTGACATCGACGACGACAAGGCCATGTACGGCCTCATCAACTCCTCTATCGGCACCAAGTTTGTTTCCCGCTGGTCGAAGCTCATGTGCGACCTGGCCCTCAAGGCCGTCCGCACCGTCGTCTGGGACATTGGCAACGGCGGCCGCCCTGAGGTCGACATCAAGCGTTACGCACGTGTCGAGAAGGTGCCGGGCGGCGAGATCGAGGACAGCTGCGTGCTCGACGGCGTGATGCTCAACAAGGACATTACGCACCCCAAGATGCGCCGGAAGATTGAGAACCCGCGCATCGTGCTGCTGGACTGCCCGCTCGAGTACAAGAAGGGCGAGTCGCAGACCAACATTGAGATCTCCAAGGAGGAGGACTGGAACCGCATATTGCAGATTGAGGAGGAGCAGGTCAAGGCCATGTGTGACGCCGTGCTCGCCGTCAACCCGGACATTGTCATCACAGAGAAGGGCGTCTCCGACCTGGCACAGCACTACCTGCTCAAGGCCAACGTGACGGCCCTGCGCCGTGTGCGCAAGACCGACAACAACAGAATAGCCCGCGCCACCGGCGCCACGATTGTCAACCGCGTCGAGGACCTGCAGGAGTCCGATGTCGGAACCAAGTGCGGTCTCTTTGAGATTGAGAAGATTGGTGACGAGTACTTTACGTTCCTGACCAAGTGCAAGACCCCCAAGGCCTGCACGATCCTGCTGCGCGGTCCGTCCAAGGACATCCTCAACGAGATCGAGCGCAACCTGCAAGACGCCATGGGTGTCGCCCGCAACGTCATGTTCAACCCCCGGCTGTCGCCCGGCGGCGGTGCCACCGAAATGGCTGTCTCGGTGCGGCTGGGTCAGCTGGCTAAGAACATTGAGGGTGTGCAGCAGTGGCCGTACAAGGCCGTGGCAGATGCGCTGGAGGTGATCCCGCGGACGCTGATCCAGAACGCCGGCCAGAGCCCCGTGCGCGTGATCACGGACCTGCGCGCCAAGCACGCCGAAGGCAAGAGCACGTGGGGCATCAACGGCGATGCCGGCACGTTGGTGGACATGAAGCAGTACGGTGTGTGGGAGCCGGAGGCGATCAAGGTGCAGAGCATCAAGACGGCGATTGAGGTATGTTTTTTTGCTGTTCATGGCCCTCGATGCTATCTATTTGGTTTTGGTGTTTCTGGAAACGGTGACCGCTAACCCTTGGTTTTTCTTTTTTCCCTTGTAGGCCGCCTGCCTGTTGCTGAGAGTCGACGACATCTGCAGTGCCAAGAAGGCACAACCGGGCGTTGGCACGGGTGCTGGTGGCGACGAATAGAGAGTCCACTCGATTTGGCGATGATGTCTCCGACAATACACCACACAACCTCGCGGAGGTCAGCGAAACTTGCGAGCTTAGGCAAACACGTGGGATGTACAACTTTGAAGTAGTGTGTGGGTGGCGGAGGATGGGAAAAGGGTAAGAAAAAACATATAACACCGGTAAGACAAAACACATGGACTTTTTTTTTTTCACATCGGCTGCCCAGGGCAGAATATAAATAGTTGCATTCATGTATAGTAGAGATGGCTATTAGGCGTCTTGAGATGGTCACAAAGAAAGTAATATCCTGTATCATTTGTGTCGCTTGACGACGACGTGCCTAGGTAATCCTTTCGAACTCGTCGTGCTGGACATGTGCCCTGCGCTCTCTCATTCCCCGATTTTGATTCCCCTAGTTGGCACAGGTCGCAAAATCGACTGCCCTGTAGGAAGACTTTCGCGAACACATCCGTGCTGTCCGAATGGGACTTGCACATCGTATGCTCGGTGTGCTCGGTGTGCTTGGCGTGCCTGTTCGTGGTACATAGCAGCGAGAGCATCAAGCTGACGCTGGAGTGCGTAGTTGTCGATTGAGTACTGTCTATGCTGCGCGGCTCTCAATCGTCATCGTCTTGGATAAGCAGGCCGGGTCCTTCTGCAGCCACTGCGGGCTCTTGTGCAGTTGGTGCTTGGCTTGTCCATCCATTGGCACCGTTTGCTGTGCTGGTTTCTCGGTTCGATGCGCGGTCCTCGTCGTCTTCGTTGCCTGTTGCCGCCGCGGTGTTGGTGCTCCTTTCGCCGTCCTCCTGTTTGTCACCGTTGTGTCCGAAGGTCGGTAAGCCGGGTTTTGAGGGCACCGCTGTTGATGTCACTGCCGCTGCAGGGCCACCATTGCCGCCCGACTTCTTGCCGCTCTTGGTTTTGCGCGCCTTCGCCTTTTCCCGTTTTTCTCGGTTGCGCTTCGTCTTCTCTTCGTCGCGAGCTTCACGCTCCCGCTTCTCCTTTTCGAATTCAATGGCGGCCCGATCGCGTGCTGCGTCCTCCTCCAGCTCGCGCAACCGTGCATATTCTCGCCGCCGGCTCGCCTTGTATACGTGAAACTCGCCACTGCCAGCACCGGAGCTCGAGCCCTGCACGTTGGAGATGATCTCAGGGGGCGCGCTCCCGCCCGGACCCCGTAAGCGGGCGACATCAGCGGATACTGGGATTTTTATCGGCTGGTCGGGCTTAGCAAATAGCGCATCGAGTCCTGCCGCCTGCGCAGAGACGGGCGTCAGGGCGCGTTTCTTGACCGGCCGCTTTGAGCGCCGGTCGGCCGAGGTGGGGATCGATTCGGGGCCTTCGCCGGACATAGTGGGCACTCAGTAGAGGATGCAACAATGTGTCATGGGGGTAGAGTCGACGGCCAAACGTGAGGCTGAAATGACAAGAAGTCAGGTTGCTGAAAACGACGATTGATGTTGAAGTCGTGATTTCAGAAGGCAGAGAAAGGTGAAAATGCGCTGGGACGTCTGGATTAGTGGAGCTGCACGTGATCGGATTAGAGATGGCGCAGAGTGCACCAAACGTCGTGTAAGTCGTCAGTCAGTACCTCGTTTTACAACTCCTTGAACTGGCGCGCCCAAAACATTAATTTGAAATAAAGACCGGCGATCCGCAGGACTTTCAACATTAAGGCCTTTCATGAACTATCATAAATATCAGACTCTTGGCTGGTTATGTACAACAGCCGTGTAGAGTTATCCAGAAACGAGTTCATCATTGAACACTCCAACTGTTTTAAGCACATTGAAACAGGACTAAAATTGAGGACCAAAAATTGAAGCGAAGACATTATTGTTTATTACAATAACGTCCCTGTTCGTTGGCCGTCTTTCTGTATTCCATCCTGCATGACTATTAACAACAGCCTGCGCCGACAACGGCCTCCCGAGACTTGCCGTTGACGCTGTAAGACCCCTGTATGCGTGCCAGGAGCAGCTGCCGCTCAGCACAGTAATTACGTCGTATCGCAAAACCAAACACCGCCATTCGCTGTGCCTGGGCCCTTTGCCGCCGAACAAAACGCGCCAGTCCTCCAGCCCGACAACTCCCGCCGATCTAGGCCCTGTGCACCTGCCCTGTGAATGACTGCCGCTGCTGGGACAGGGGCCTGGCCACTTCCTTCTGATATTCAGCTCCGGTTGGTTGCTCCTCCCCAAGGGACCTGTTGTCGCACTTTCCCTGGCGGCAGGACAAAAAAAGGCAAGCCAATTTGTTTGCACATTAAACATCGGCACATCACCTCAGATCATCAACACAACCACCACCACGTCGGCTTCCTCCACCACCACCATCTGCAAACAGCCAGTATCTAAGCTGCATCCTTGAGCCTACATCGACACACGTTGCAGCACCTGCGGCTAAACCAGGTGGCTGCGGGGTCCTCTTTTGTGTCGTGTACGCCGCTTGTTGGCAGCTTTCCCTGTCCATTTCTTTATTTCCTTTCGTCTCCCTCACTCCTTTGTCTCGATCCGCTGCTCTTCTCGCAGGTCGACGCTGACGTCCAGTTTGGCCGGGCTACTTGAGACCCGCTACCTACCTTAACCGCCGCTGCCTCGGCCTAGCCTCAAACACTAGTCACCCCCAGAATCCAGGACGATAAAGTCGCCACAAAAACGAACGTCCAGACAAGTCAACCTTCTTTTTCGTCCAACTACTCGCTGAGGTCCACATCGTCACCTCATACACACTTGATCGTCTCATACACCTCGCCTGTGAACTGAACAACTTTGTTGTTCGTTCTCTCCCTTTCGGCATCGCTTCAAATTCCTCCGACACTCACTCGTTTTGCATCTGCTTTTTACAGACTTATTAATCATCTTTGTTCTCATTCCTTTACCCGTACCCGAGGTTCCGCCGCGCTTAACCCGCGCTTTTCTCGCTCTTCCCTTGTGCGTGAGCTATACCGACAATGGGAAAGCCGAGACTCCTCATCATTGTCAGACACGGCCAGTCTGAAGGCAACAGTAAGTGACCACCGTGTGCTGTCTACGTGCTCTCCCTTCTCGAGTCTGGATTGTATGCTGACACCTGCTTCCCATCTTAGAAAACCGTGACATCCACCAGACCATCCCGGACCACCGAGTCCGCCTGACACACGAAGGATGGCAGCAGGCGTACGATGCCGGTCGCCGGCTGCGGGCCCTTCTGCGGGCCGACGATACTATCCAGGTCTTCACATCGCCTTATCGCCGCACGCGTGAGACCACGGAAGGTATTTTGCAGACGCTGACGTCAGACGACCCGGAACCCTCTCCGTTTAAGCGCAACAACATCAAAGTTTACGAGGAGCCCCGTCTCCGCGAACAAGATTTCGGTAACTTTCAGCCCTGCAGCGCAGAAATGGAGCGTATGTGGCAGGAACGCGCCGACTACGGCCACTTCTTCTACCGCATCCCCAACGGCGAAAGCGCCGCCGACGCCTACGACCGTGTCTCGGGCTTCAACGAGAGTCTATGGCGCCAATTTGGCGAGGATGACTTCCCCAGTGTCTGTGTTCTTGGTACGTCTCTATATTATCTCCTTCCTAACTCGATTCGTCCCCGCCGTCTTCCACGCCATAGTAGCTAACACCTTCCAAGTCACACATGGTCTTATGTCACGCGTCTTCCTCATGAAGTGGTACCACTTTAGCGTCGAGTACTTTGAAGACTTGCGCAACGTCAACCACTGCGAATTCCTCATTATGCGCAAGCAGGGGGACAGCGGCAAGTACAAACTTGAGAGCAAGCTCCGCACCTGGTCCGAACTACGACGCGAGCGGGCAGCGCTCCTCAAGCAGAAAGAGGAACTAGCTTCCAAGGACAAGAGCGAAAAGGGAGACAAAGACAGCGCAAAATTGGAAAGGGCTGAATCCGGTTTGTCATCCCCGTCCTCAACATTGGTGCCGCAAAGACGATGGGGCGGCTGTCCTAATGGTTGCAATCACGATAAGAACTTCAAGATCCGTCCTGGACTCGCCGATTTAATAATACGCGACGGGACCAACGTCTATGATAACGCCAATGGTAGCCCGCGCACGTCGAAATCGACGTCGGCGATCAACAGCCATGGCCACGGAAAAATCAGCAGCACTCCCCCCTCGCTTTCGCGACGGACCACCGCCGTGCGCCGCTTCCGCGTGGCTGGTTACAGCGACGACGATGATGGCGGTGATGGCGGCGATGAAGTGGACGACGACAACCGGCCCTCGTCGCAGGCCTCGAACGACACGAGTCACGAGACTTCCAACAAAAGCGCCATAAACGCAATCGGCGGCGGCAGTGGCGCAGGGGGTGGTCTGGCACCTCCCCATATTGACGTTACGCGCGCCCGCGAGGAGATTGTCTCGTCGCCCGACGCTACACCCTCGTTTATCACGCCCGAGGACCGGCAGCGAGCCGTTAAGCCCGGCAACTCGCCGCCACCCGTGCTTAAGCCGTTATTGCATATTGGGCGCGACTTTGGCGGCACGTACAGCGGGCATACAAGCGATGCCGACTCGTCTGAGGATGACCGCGTGCGGCACCGCATGGCACACCTGAAGATAAACGCCGGCAGCGCCACTGAGCCGGGTGTGCAGTACACTCGCAGCCACAGTCACGCCCACGGCACCAACCGCCACAGCGGTCACAGCAGCGACAGGTTCGTGTACGGTACGCTTGATGCCGTTGCTACGTCTGTCACGATGCCTAGCAGTGGTACGAGCAAGACAGAGGCTGCGACTGCAGTGTCTGCGCCGCAGATGGCAGGCGGACACAATTCGACCGGTGGCGCGGGCGGTGGCTCGTCCGACCTGAGCAGCAGCCGTAAGAAACGCACCAAAAACATGGCCAACCGCTTGGGCGATGCGCCCTACTGCAGCGACTGCGAGCACGATGATGACGACGACACCGCTGACGTTGGTGCTGATGAGTTGGACGCGAACGATGAGCTTCTGAACTCGGGCGTTGTCCTCGTCGACTCTAACGGCGATGATGAGACCGACATCGACCCTGACATGGCCCAAGCTGAGCGGGATGACAAGAGCATCCAGGGCAGCGTTTACTAAACTCGGCGTTGGCTTGTCGTCCTCGATCTATTTTCTTACTCTGTCTGATTGGATTTCTCTAGACTGCTCCTACTTGACCCCTACCTTGTTTCCTCTTTTCCCCTCAAATTTTCCTCAAATTTCTTTTACGACGACGATACCTGGATCATGTTAATGAAAAAGCGCCAACAGTCTCGTTTTTATCTAGATTGCAATATTTCATACTGTAGTTTTTTGGCCAGCTGAATCGATTTATTTGAATTTAAAAATGGTCTTCCATCGAGGTGATTCACAATGATAATTGACAAAACCATGCTAATAAAGGACCGTAATGTTCACCAATCTCATGGAACGACCTAAGAGCATCTGCAAAACGACAGCAAGGCTGTGAGGGTGAGGCTGCCGTGGGCGGGCTATTTTAATGTGGCGAAGGTGGTCACGTGGAGATAATAGATAAGAGATAAGTGTGAGTAGAAACAAAAAAAAAAGTGCTGATAAGCCTTGCGGTCTTCATACTGAATCCTCCTTTTTGGCGAAATCTAGCGGCCTTCCCAAGCAGGAAGTTCTGAACGGAGCGCCAGCGACAACTGAATCCGGCGACAGGGACAAAACGTTTTATATGTCTCACAATTTCTTGCGACGATTTCTTTGATTTTGACCTCCTCAATTCGATCAATTCGGGTTGAGGATCGTTTTATCAACGCCTACCTGGCAGCCAGGCAGATGGCGCCTCCGGCTGGCAAGAACGGCTTCGTCTTCCGGCGTGAGGAGGAGCGAAAAGCGGAGGAGGTGGCTGAGGAACTGTACGCTGACTTCGACGCGGGCAAACCAGGCGCAACCCGTCCAACAGTGTCGATTCTGGTCGGGCGATTGCAACAGATCCGGAACCATGCCATCGCCCGGCAAAAGAAGAGGTACCTTGAGGCGCTGGCTTCCAAAGTGCTAGACGACCGTCTGGGTGCAGTCATGGCAGCCCAGGCGATGCAGGCGGCGGAGAAGGCGAATGAGTCTGCGGCAGCGGCAAAACTAGGCACAACAGAAACAACGGCAACACAACCAGCGTCCAGCGAAGCGGAGGCAACGGCTGCAGCAGACGACGGTACAACTGCGATGGATACGGCACCCGATGGTGTGGCTGCGCCCGAAGGCGAGGCGACAGCAGAAGGGGACGGCACAGCGACATCCGCACCGACAAGACGACGGATACGGCGGGTTGGTACCGAGGGCGGGACGGCCAACGGGCGCATTCTGCGAAAACGCAAGCGGCGGCGGCACGACGACAGCAGTGACGACGAAAGCGACAGCGACAGAGAGCGCAAGCAAAAGGGCAGCGTCGTACCAACAAAGCTGCCGTCCGACGGACCGACGTTTGCAGACATTGCCGGTATGGACGACATCCTCCGCGACCTGATCCGGCTGGTGTGGATGCCGCTGCGGCGCGGTTTCGATTTCAAGGACAGCGGCTCGCGGCCCAACGAGGCTGTGCTGCTGTACGGGCCGTCAGGCTGTGGCAAAACACTGCTGGCCAACGCCATTGCCGCCGAGGCACGTGTCCCGTTTTTCTCCGTGTCGGGGCCCTCGTTGATCGGCGGCATCAGCGGCGAGTCCGAGAACAACATCCGCAACATCTTTGACGAGGCCGTGCGGCAGGCGCCGAGCTTGATTTTCCTCGACGCTATTGAGGCGCTGGCCAGCAAGCAGGACTCGTCCGGCAAGGGCCCCATGGAGATGCGCATGGCGCTGACGCTGACGAGCTGCATCGACCGGCTGAATGCGGAAGCCAACACGGGCAAGTACGTGATTGTGCTGGCAGCGACAAACAAGGCGGACAGCCTGGATCCGCTGGTGCGGCGGCGGTTCGGTGTGGAAATTGCTGTACGGATGCCCAGCCAGGACGCGCGCGAGCGGATCCTGCAGACGATGACGCGGGGCATGCAGCTGGCCGAGGATGTGGACCTCAAGGACATTGCGCGAATGACGCCCGGTTTTGTCGGCGGCGACCTACAGAACGTGGTCAAGACGGCGCAGCTCAACTATATGGATGCAAAGCTAGACGCAGTGCTCAACCGCCTACGGTCGGCGGCGGCTAGACCGGAGCAGATTGGACGCGGCGGGCCCGCGTCACAGGAGGGCGAGGCACCGGAGGACGTACTGATGCTTGCGCCGACAACAAACGACGCAGAGACGGTGCCCGATGTGCAACGGGACATTCGTCTGCTGAACGCGCACGAGGACGAGCGGTCGCTGACAGCAGCTGCCATTGGCGTTTCAGCTGCAGCATCGACGACGGCAGTATCCGATGGCGATGAGGCGACACACGCGGCGAACGGGATTCTTGACATAACGGCAACGCGGGCGGAGGGCATCACGTTGCACAACTTCCGCGACGCCGCGTTGTCGGTTCTGCCGGCCGCCAAGCGCGAGGGCTTTAGCACCATCCCCAACACGACCTGGAAGCAGGTCGGCGCCATGGAGGTCCTGCGCAAGAAGCTGGAAATGTCCATTATCGGCCCCATCCGCTACCCAGACAAGTACGCCGCGGTCGGCCAGAAGCCCATGGGCGGTATTTTGCTGTGGGGCCCCCCCGGCTGCGGCAAGACGCTTGTGGCCAAGGCCGTTGCCAACGAGTCCAAGGCCAACTTTATCTCGATCCGGGGCCCCGAGCTGCTCAACAAGTGGGTCGGCGAGTCGGAGCGGGCGCTGCGCGAGCTGTTTGAGCGGGCGCGTGCCATGGCGCCTTGCATCATCTTCTTTGACGAGATGGACGCGCTGGCAGCAAAGCGTGACGACGCGCGGTCCGACGGCAGCGCGCGCATTGTCAACACGCTCCTGACGGAGCTGGACGGCGTGGTCGACCGCACGGGCCTGTTTGTGATTGGCGCGACGAACCGGCCGGACATTATCGACCCGGCCCTGAAGCGGCCCGGCCGCCTGGGCGAGAGCATCTTTGTCGGACCGCCGACGGCCGAAGATCGCGTGGCGATTCTGCAGACGCTGTACCGCAATGCGATCCCCGGCGACCAGGACATGGCGGCGGCGATGGAGGTCATTCACGGCGTGGCCATGGATGCGCGGTGCACTGGGTTCTCGGGCGCCGACCTGGACCACCTGCTGCGGACTGCAGGTAAGAACAGTCTAGACCGGACCGGCCTGCACAGCGCAGAGATGCCGAAGATCACGGCAGACGACTGGGAGGCGGCACTTGCCGAAACGCAGCCGAGCACAAGCCTTGCAGAGCTGCGGCGGTACGAGAAGCTGCACTGATACGAGAGGGGTGGTGCGTTGCTGTTCATATGCTACCTCGTACGCATATATTTATACGTGTTTTGAAATATATAATGCCATTTGCGACCTACGTATGCACGTATGCAAATCTCACAGAACTTCAGTACACGGGTTATGTAAAGAGGGGAGAATATGCTTGTTTGTTTAATTAGAAGGCGACAGCCATGAAAGAACAGGCCGTCATGGCAAGCCAGCCTTGGAAGTAAGGTCAAACAGCGTAAAGAGGCCTCTAAGTCTAACGAATGAAACACAACAGAGAAAATAACGAGAAAAAAGTCCAAGGAAATAGAAAAAGAGGACGTAGAAATGCTCGACTCTGTTTCCCAAACAGTCCCTTGTCTAGATCGTCGTCATTTATATCTCCAGTCGTTTGCCTTTCAAGGTCGTAAGAAAGCTCGCTCCTTGAATGCTGTGCTGCCTTGTTGTCCCATTTCGTATGTCTCGTGCATATGTTTCTATTCGGGCCTGTCTAATATGGTGGGTTCCATGTATGCCGATCCGAGAAAAGAGGTTGTCCGGGAGGCCCGTTTGCCGGTGCCCGCCGCGTGTGCCTCTCTGTCTCGGTCCAGCTCTATCGAGGGTGCTGAAATATTTTTCGTATATAAATTGGGTGCGGAATGGTTTCTTTTTTGTCCCGTCTTCCGTCGCTTCTTTCGCCACAGTTCGTACAACGCGCCGGGTTTCTTTTTAGTTCTTTCAAATCGTCATCTCGGCCGCAAATGCAAAACAAAAACGCATCAACGCCAAACAACCGTCGTCGGTCCTCCTGTAGGCCGCTTATGCGGTGGACTCCTTCAGGTAGCTGCAGGCTGTTAGTATACAATCTTGGTACCGGGTAAACACACGTGGGAAGCTGGTGAACATACGTGATCAGGTCGTTCCGGTCCTTGTCCTTCTTCAGGCCACCGAAGGCCATCTTGGTGCCGGGGATGTACTTCTTGGGGTTCTCGAGGTAGGTGAACTAGAACAGGTGTCAGACAGGGTATTTCAAGACAATTGACTCGCGGCGACAGCCGAGGGCGAGAAGTTGGGGGCCAACGTACCAGAGTGCCCTCATCCCAGGTGATGCCCTTCTGCTTGTTGGCATCAGTGTAGGCGTAGCCGTCGACGGAACCCGTCTTGCGGCCGAACAGGCCGTGCAGAGCGGGGCCGACCTTGTTGCCGCCGTCCTTCTCGACAGTGTGGCACTGAGCGCAGCGCGTCTTGAACAGGCTGGCGCCCTTCTTCGAGTCACCTGTGGTCCCGTGTTAGCAGCTTCTCGTTTTCATAGCAGGCAAAGCCACATCAGCCAACAAGTCGAAAGCTGGCCCAAAGAGCACCTCTTGCTGCCGTCGCCTGTCTGAACCGCCCCGCCCCTTTCGGTTCGCACACCAGAGATTCAGTCGCCACGAGATGACAGAGCTCTCATGCGCCGGCCAACCTCTCCAAGACATGAGCTTCAACAGCAGAGGCCCTGGACAGCTTCGTAAGAGATTGTCCATGGCCCAC
Source organism: Sporothrix luriei (assembly GCA_021398005.1). Classification (NCBI taxonomy): domain Eukaryota; kingdom Fungi; phylum Ascomycota; class Sordariomycetes; order Ophiostomatales; family Ophiostomataceae; genus Sporothrix; species Sporothrix luriei. Next base: position 6,230 of record WNLO01000170.1, on the reverse strand, counting down.
GAGTTCTAGTTCTGTCAAGCTTGCGAGGACTGTATGCGCGGCGGAGTGGAAGCTTTTGACCATGCGGCGAGCGGCGGTGAGACGACGGGGGGGTGAGCGCGCAAACAGCGGGAGACGAGACACGAGGGCGCATTGTGGCATGATGCTTTGGACGGCAGCTTTCGACAGTCGGGACCCAGACTTGCACGACATCCCCTTCGGCAAAACGAAGCTCTCCAGAAGAAGGAAGAATCAGAGTCGACAAGGAAGCAACGTACCCTTTCCGGCAGGCATTTTGTCTGATGTTGTTGGAGGCTGTAAAGAAAAGAAAGGTAAAGCAGTGAATGTGGGTATTGGAATTGAAGCTGGTGGTGTGTAATTGAGTGCGTAGGGAGAAGAAAGCGGAAGGGGAAGAAGAAAAGAAAAGAAAACGGAAGACGAGAAGAAAAAAAAAAAAAAAACAATTCGGGAGAAAACAGGAGATCGAGGGGGAAAAAAAGCCAGGCAAGGCCGAACGAATGAACGCACAGGGTGACGGAATGGATTGGCCTCCCGGCGAAGGAGCAGCCAGCGCCCATGCCCGCCCCTTCCCTGCTTTGGCGGTGTTCCTTCACTGTTACAGTGGCCGCTGCAAAACTAGCCCAAAAACGGCGCACATTTCCCGACAGTGGCGGACTTGCCTCGGGGCGCGTGCCAGCGCACGCGCAGCCAATCAGCAGCTGCGCATTTGATTGTATCTGACAGACGACCAGCCAAAATGATCAGAAAGGCAGGCGAGTCAGGTACCCACACCATCGGGAGACGCCGGTAATAAAAATGTCTTAAAAGAGCTCACTGAAGGACAGTGGGTTAAAAAAAAAGTGGCGCTACAGTTGTTGCAGGCGATTCCAGGCGTTGAAGCCACGAAAACGAGAATTTCTTCAGTGCAAAGCAAAAGTAAGCACCGCTTTTTCCGACTGCGTGGGCCCCAGTTTTCAGTCCAGAATTTTCCAGCGCACCTCGGAATTGGCGAATTGAAGCCCTTGTTTTTCACAGCAGTCTGACAAAAAGCAAGACGAGGACGAGGCTCGTCGGCTCACGAAAAGCCTGCCATCTAACTGAGTAGTTACGTCGTACCTTTGTGCCAGATTGTAATTACCTAGTGCCATTTTTTATGCCCCTTGGCCATTTACCGTAGCATGCGTGTTTACTTGTTCTGTTGGCCGTTTCTGTCTGAGGCATCCAGGCCTATCTCGTATTTCGGACTGTTATTAGCTCCGAGTTGCTTCCGTCGTACCATGGAATGGGTGTTTTGAGCACGGGAGGACTCACGGTGTCTGCCACTGGTGGATTCACAAACCACGTCGTATTGCTAGAGGAAAGACAAAGGATGTTTTGATCACAATTGGGGTGTAGATCGCGAATCGCTAATATGTAACTATCCAATACATTGTCTGCTTTAGTTCATGAGCTCTCCGAGCAAAGGCCGCCGACGCGTACAGGTCAGTACCCGCCTGGATTGACGATCTCAAAGTCGACAAGAGCGGCCAATTGGTTTAGTAGAAAGGACCATTGGAGTTTGCCGGTTTCTTCACCGTCTTTCGCCAATGCCGAGCATGAATCGTGACGTGGACGACATACTCGTGTTTGTGGTTTTACCCAGAGTGTGGTGCACGTGACACCACTCTAGAGGTCATGTTTTGGAGGTCCAGAGGTCTGGTGGGGCAGTCAGACGCTCCTCGTTGTGCATTTTGTGCCCCCTCTACGGTCTGCAACGACCGCTCGTCCAACAAACCACAAGCAACGACCAGCGTCCGGCGGCCATGGCTACGATTCCACGGTTTCTTTTACCCCGGCGCGGGCCCATGTGGCAGCAGCAGCGCACATTTGCGTCAAGACTTTCGGCGACCGCTAGCCGGCCCGCGACACGATCGACGGCGCCCTCGACCGGCGGCTGCACGGGCATAGTCCAGGGCGCCCGGCAGGCCTCTACGCGCCCGCCCAAGGCTGTCGGCGCTTCTCCAGCCTCACCCTCGCCCTCGCCGGCGGGCGGCAAACCGGGAAACATCCTTGAGAAGCCGGCCAAGTTCAACCCTCCGTCGCATGGCGCCCGTCTGCCACGGCGGAACACCAACGCGCCAGCGTCTCAGCACTATGGCGGCGACCTGTCAGCTGCAGAACGCGCCGCGCAGCGCACCCGCCAGTACCCGGGTATGATGGCGCCGGCGGGCACGTGGGCACACTGGTTCTGGACGAGCCGCGCCTTCCACCTGGGCATCACCATGTCGACACTGGCCGCGCTGGCCATCTTTACGCTCGTCGAAAATTTCCGGCGCACCTCACCGTTTGTCGACATGCTGCCGACATTGCGCGAGACGATGCAGCACCCAATCATGGCGGCCCGCACGACGATCGAGGTCGTGCGGCTGACGGAGCACCACCGGGTAGCCGCGATTGCCGAGCGGCGGCAGATGCGTGTGGACGACGTGGCAAAGCGGACCATGTACCGCAAGGCACATGGCCTGGACGAGACGGTGGGCTTTGGCAGCAATGGCGGCTGGTTCAGCAGTGATGGCAAAAAGAACCAGGGCCCTGTGCCACCCGCTCGGAACGAGGTGGACGATGCGTCACCGATCCGTGGCGAGGCCGCGGTAGACGAGCCTGCAGAGGCTGGGCAGCGGAAGAAGTTCCTGGGGATCTTTTAGAGGCCCCGTTGTTGGTGCCAAATTACACTTCTACATTCTCCATCCTCATGTGACCATGCAAATTGAGCGAGAGCACAAGCCTTGGTTGTATAGTGTACGAATGTTGTTTTCTTAAAAGAAAATATCATAATTGGGCGTTCAAAGTAACCTCAAATGTACGCTACTGGATTATATGTGACAAATGTAAAAGCAAATGCACACGAACACGATAACCCTTGACGCCCTGCCCGCAGCTAATGCCAACCGACTGACGTCCCCCCTGTGCTGAGCACATGCCAAAGATGCAAGATGCAACAGCATGGAAACAATCTTCCCATTCATCCCCTATACAATCTCTACACCGTCCAGGCCGGCAAAGACCTCGTCAGCCACGCCGCCTTTCTGCAGGACCTTATGCGTCATTGCCGCCAGCAGGGCCACTTTGGCACCGCCACGGGGCGCCCGCCACACGCCATAGGCTTCTTCCGTCTCCGAGGCTAGGTGAGCCGCGTCAGCGGCCGATTTGCCGTCTTTTTGCCCCGTCGGTGTAGGTGTTACCATGGGCTTGTTCGCATCGGGGTCGTACGGTGTTCCAGGAGCCGTGAGACGGGAAGGCGGGTCAATAGTGCGAATGGCAAGAAGACGGAGGGAGGAGGAGGAGGAGGAGGAAGAGGAAGAGGAAGGTAAAGATGAAGAAGCGACCCGGCCGACAGACACGGCCAGCACAGCGTTGGCAACAGCCAGCTCTTCCGCCGTGGGGTCAAAAAGAATGTTATCGCCGACTGTCATGACGAGCAGCGTAATGGGTGGCCGGGACTGTGTTGATGTTGATGCTGTGGTATCTGACTTGGCTGTTGGCTCCCTTGCGTACAGGAACGTCGACGCATCCCAGTCGTCGTCAAAGAAGGGGTCCTCGTCGCCCTCCGACACCAGCCGTGGCAGCCGCGTCGCCAGGAGCGCCAGATGCGTCGTCAGGGAAAGCAGAGGTAGCGGGTATGACAGCGGCGGAGAGATCAGCAGCACGTCCAAAAACAGCTTCCAATGGAACCGCCGGTTGATGCGCAGTGCTTTTGTGAGCCCACCGTCCGCCAGCAGCGCCTCGGCCAGAAGAGCGCCCAAAAAGACCGTGCTCGCGTCGTCGTCGCGCACACCTGGAATCTCGACCGCCACCTCGACCCACGACGGCGACGCATTGCCGCTCGAGCCACCGCCGCTACCTCCATTCTTAGCGCCGCCTTTTGTGCCTTCGCCGTCACCGCCGTCGTCGTCGTCTGCGTCGGCCCACAGCCCCTCGTCCTCCTCGTCGTCGTCATCGCCATCACCCACGCCGCCCCCGCCTCGTCTTGTGCGTTCGACCTGTGCCTTGACGCCGACAATCGCTTCGGTTCCGTCGGAGAAGCAAATGCGCGCGCTGCCATTCGCTCCAGGCAGCATGCCCGTCTCGGCGCGCAGGGGACGGAACTGTGCGGGTGTGCGTCCATCGGGGCGGATTGGTGGTTGTTGCGCCAGCGATGTGTGGAGGAATGCCAGCTCGGCGGGCGACAGCAGCACGTGCTGCGTCGTGGCCATGGTCGCGATGTTTCTCTAAAAGCGTGTATTTGCGAGTCTTTTTGTTTGAGCTCGTAATTGGGCGCCGGGTATCACAGTTAAATCGGATCTTCGTCTTATGGTCTTGATTCTGCTGTGTGTAAAAAAACGACTTCGATAACAGATAGTATGAACTTTTTTGGTAGCTGCCGCCCCGCTGCTTTGTTCTTGATTGGCTCCAGCTCTGAGAATATGGAGCTCCGGTGCGCTGTTGCTGTAGTGTGCGACGAGGCTGTATTAAGAGCCTCCGAGGGCCCACTAGCAACATCGTTGGTAGTCTGGGCACAAACAAATATCAACTAGTCCGTGTCGTGCAGCTTCCAACGGTCACATCTAACAATCAAACGTCACCGACTTTCTAACACTTGCACTGCTGTGCGCCTGCCCACCAACACCCGGCAGCGTCTTCAGCAGACCCTTGAGCGCCTGCACCTGCGACTTGGCCGCTTCGCCCCAAGTCTGGCCACGAGCCACCGTCGCGCGGCTGCGCGGGAACATCGCCAGCGCTGAGCGGCCCGTCTGGTTCAGTCCGCCCTCGGGCGCTGCCATACCAGACACCATGTCCTTTGCCTTTCCACCTCCAGCTGGGCCCCCATCCGCCGATGTCTTGGGAACGATGATCTCGTGCACCAAACTGTCGCCGTACACGCGGCCGTACTGGAGGAGCTTGTGGGCCTCGGCGCGGTCCTGCTTCCAGGAGACCTGCACGGCGTCGACGCTCTTTGTCTTGGTACCGGTATTGCCGGTGTCGTTGCCGCCACCAGCACCCATGAGGGCTTTCTTGAGGGCTTCGTCGGCCGCTTCGTAGCGAGCAAGAGTATCATTGAAGAGCTCGAGGACTTCGCGCCCAGCGATGAAGAGGGGGTGGTCGGCTGCACCCAGGGAAGCACCAATAGAGGCTGTGTCGTAGGCTTCACGGATGCGCTCCAAATTTCTCTTGTTTTCCTTGGTCCTGTTCACGCGTGTTAGAATCACTCTTACGTGCCAAGCATGAGATCCGCGCACACGTACTTTGCCTCTTCGCCCCGGCTGAGCGTAGCCATGGCCTTGTCGCGCCCGGCAGCCACAATGCCCTTTTCAAACGTAGTCATGTACTGCCTGACTCGGTCGGCTTCCTGGTTGCGGGTGCCAGCCTGCACAGAGGACCAGCTGTGGTCTTGTTAGAGAGTACAAGTGCAAAATTTAAGAGCAAAGAAGTATTGGAGAACCTACTCGGAGCCGCGAGACTTTTTGGCCTGAGCAGAACGGAAAGAGTCGGCATCATCCTGCACAAAGCCGTCAAGATCCGAGTCTTCCACAGGCTCTTTGGAATCTGGTTGGGTAAGTGAGAGCCCGTTAGCAGGATCGAATAGTCGACAGCTAGAGGAGTGGTCGTAAGTGAGTAGTGTGACTTACAAGGTCGCTTTCTTCCCTTCGTCGGAGCCATGCCTCTATCTTTCGTCGACTACTTGAGTTAAATTTGGTAGATGGAGCTCTCGGGAATTAGCAAATGACCCGACAAAGAATGCGATGGTGAAAGAGACGAGCGAGGATTTGGGGAAAGGAGGGAGGGGGGAGGGGGTGGCATGAAAAGGGGGCAGCGTAGTCCACTTGATTATTTGTCTCGTAGAAGGTACAGCCGGGGAAAGAGCGATGGGCTGTGTCCCAACCTGTTGTGATGCCAGGACGTCAAGCATCGAGTAAGAACGACTCACAACATTGGCAGCGTTCCTTCCTTCCTTTCCCATCTTGGCACCTGTACGATCGCTCTTCAATTCCACTCTTGTATTATTCAAAAAAGACTTGCATTTTATGTATTTTTTTTTTTTTAAAAAAAACGTTTCCACACACAATGTGTATATGTATGTGTATTAAAAATGGGAAGAGCGTCATACAAACGATACATGACACTTTCTCACTTAAGAACGTATGTTAGAATTCTATAATATTATTATTATTATTATCCGCCTTTCTCAGCCACTCCTGACTATTGGCGACTAGCTAGACAGAACCCTCTGGGGA
>WNLO01000169.1:0-51022 GCA_021398005.1 Sporothrix luriei | reverse complement strand
CCCCGCCCCCCCCCCCCCCCCCCCCCCCCCCCCCCCCCCCCCCCCCCCCCCCCCCCCCCCCCCCCCCCCCCCCCCCAGAATCTCGCAACAACAAATGTGGACCAACCACGCAGGCGTTTGCCCGTGAAACGAAACATGCTTGATCCGCTTTGCGCATGGCGCGGGCACGAGAAAACAGAAAAGGGTTCAAAAACTGTAGAGCAACCTCGGGGCAGGCAAACTCACATTCCAGGCAAAGATGATCAAAACAGGCCCCACGGGCACCTTGCGAATGAACCGCTCAAAGCCCTTCTCTGCCTCCCCCGGCGAGTCCTCGAGGGCTTCGTCGCTCGCCTTCAACAGAAACTCGGCGCGCTTGATGGCCGTCGAGATCTCCTTCCCCGTATACGCAATCGGCCGGCCCATCTGCTCCGTGAGCTCACGGGCCAGCTCGTCGGTGCGGCGGGCGAGCGCGTCCAGCGCCTTGCGCACAATGATCTGGCGGTCGCTCAGCTTGGTCGTGCGCCATGTCTGGAACGCCTTGGTGGCCGTCTCTGGCAGCAGCGCGAGATCGGCCTGCGAGATCCCATTGCGCGTGACGATGGGCTCATTGGTCGTCGGCGAGATTGTGGTGATGACCTCGATGGACATGGTGGCGGTAGGAAGGTGGTGTACGTGCCTCAAATGTGTAAAAAAAAGCGTGTTTGACAGGTCGGTAGGTCAAATTCAGGGGCGTTCGCAAAAAGAGCAGAATAGACAGAAAGGAGAAACCAAAGTCAGAAACTGAAGGTGGACATCATCGACTTTGATCTCGCCCCACGGTCTTCAGGAACATACATCGTACGGGCCTGGCCAAGGCCGTTTGCCCCTCCACTAACGAGCTCCGAAGCAGGCGCGACGCACACTCGTTCATAGCTTCCTATTCGAGTTGATAAGACACGAGTCGAGAGTGGGTCCATCAGGTGCCGAAGCGTTGGGCGGTGTAGCGCATTTTTCTGGTGACGCCCATTGAAGACCGGCAGAATTTTAACTTTTTTTACTGGGATACCAGCAGAGAGCAAAAGACGACTGGAGTCACACAACTACAAACGGCGCAATCGACATCACATCCTGCCGACCACTCCCGAAGCACACACCGTAGGCACAATGGCTTCAGAAAAGAGAAACACATTTCTAGACGCTGGCGACAGCGACGAGGACGACGACGGCCGCTACGACTCCGAGGCCGACGAGGTGCAGAAAGGAGGCCGCGGCACGAAGCGGAGGCGGCTGGAAGACGACGAAGATGACGACGACGACGAGAGCAGCGATGACGATGCTGACATCGACATTGACGATCGGTTTCAATTCAAACAAGGGGAAGTGGATGCTGGTGGCAATAAGGACACAACAGACAAGGAGTCCGTTCGGTTAAAGAAGCAGAGCAAGGACACAAAACGGGCCAAACGAGACGAGGGCGACAAAAGCGAAGACGAAGCGGCCGGTGAGGAGGCCGACGAGGCCGACGACGTGCCGCAGAAAACTAAGAAGGCCTCCAAGCTTTTAAAAGATTCGTCCGCCAAGGGCGGCGACGCCGCCCGCATCGAGCTGCCCGGCGTCAACAAACCCCTCACCAAGAAGAACCTGGTAGCGTCCGAAAAGGCCGTCCGTCGGTCTGGCGTCGTCTACCTCTCCCGCATCCCGCCATTCATGAAGCCCACCAAGCTGCGCTCGCTGCTCAGCCCCTACGGGGCCATTAACCGCATCTTTCTGTCGCCCGAAGACCCCCTGTCCCACACCCGCCGTGTGCGCGGCGGCGGCAACAAGAAGCGCTCCTATGTCGACGGCTGGGTCGAGTTTGTCAACAAGGCCGATGCCCAGCGCGCCGTGGACCTGCTGAACGCGCAGACGATTGGTGGCAAGAAGGGCACCTACTACCGCGACGACCTGTGGACGCTCGTCTACCTGCGCGGCTTCAAATGGCACCACCTGACGGAGCAGATCGCAACGGAGAACGCGGAGCGGGCCGGCCGCATGCGGGCGGAGCTGGAGCAGACGGCGCGGGAGAACAAGGCCTTCTTGGAGAACGTGGAGCGGGCCAAGATGCTGGACGGCATGGAGGCCAAGGCAGCGGCCAAGGCGAGCAAGGTGGCGGCAACAACAGACGACGCCCCCGAAACACCGGCAGCAGCACCGTCCAAGGCCGCTCCGGCAGCCTCACAAAAGAGCGTGCGGTCGATCAAACAGAAAAAGATGGTGGCAAGAGCCGACGAGGGAGAGCAATCGGAGCACGTCCAGAGGGTGCTGAGCAAGATTTTTTAAATATGCATGGAATGAGAGCAAAACGGAGTTTGTAGCACTATTCATCGCATTTTCTTGGCTTATGTTATCTTAGGTTTTATAGACATTTACGTACATCGGTTTTTACCCGTGTTAACTTTTCGACAAACGGTTTATACACATTGAAACACAAACGGCTACTCCACGTTCTCATAATTACAACGTCCACGTTAAACATTATCCAATTGAATGAAATTGTCATAATACCGCAATAAAATGCACTGTCCCAACGCCAAAGGTAAATCGTAAGAAAACCAGATGCCATGATGCAGGGTAATAAGGAAAGCAGAAAGAGAAAGACACAAAAAGGACTGGCAATAAATGAACGTGAAGGAGAGGTCGAGCAGTCGGTTTCGGGACCTACTCCTCCTCGCCTTGGTCGTTGATGTCCAGATCGTCGAGATCGTCCAGCAACTCGTCCACGTTGACCCGCGGGGCATCATCGTCCTCGTCCTCGTCTTCGTCCTCCGCCTCGGCCTCCGCCCCCTGGCCCTCCTCGACATCCATGGTGCCGGACTCCTCCATCTGTTTCCTCCGCTCGGCGGCCAGGGCGGCCTTCTGGCTGGGGTTCTTGTACAGGGCCAGCGCAGCGCGCAGCTCCTCGTCCTCCTCGACGTCCTGCAAGAACATCTCGTACTCGTTCTCCATGCGTGCCTGGTCGGCCTTCTTGGGCAGCAGCTCGCTCTCCTGCTTGGCCATGCGCTTGAGCTTCCAGTTGCGGTGCTTGTTCTTGCGGCGGTTCGGGTAGTGCTTCTTGACGAGCACGACTTCGGGCACGGTCGCGCTGTAGGCGTGCGACTTTTCAATCTCGTCAAACTGCGGGTTGTTGAAGTTGCTGCCCTGCAGCAGGTAGCCCATGGCGGAGTCGCCGGGCTTCAGCAGGCCGCCCAGGTGCGTGCGCGTAAAGTAGGTGGTGTCGTTGCTGCCCATGTCGGACGCGCGCGCCACCGTGGCCTCTGCCGGCAGCCAGCGGCCCTTGCGGGGCCCAGTCGGTTCAATATCCAGCACGACAAACTCGACCAGTTCCTTGACGTCGGCAAGCGGCGCAATGGGGAACTTTTCGCGCCAGTAGACGGGGGCCGAGATCTCCGCCGTCTGCAAGGTAGCGGGGTCGAGCAGGTTGACAGCCGTACCGATGCGGTAGCACAGGGCAATCGGGCTGATGCCGCCAATCTTCTTGGCCATGTTGAGCGGCAAGGCGACCAGATCGTCCTTGCAGATGGGCACAATCTCGATGGAGTAGGCAAACTTCATGGAGCGCGTGCCGGAGTGTATGTCTTCGGAAATGAGCTCGGGCGAGTACGTCATGTGGATGGGCACGACCGACTTCAAAAAGTCGACAAACTTGACGGCCTGGTTGCGGTGGGCAAAGAAGAAGTCAAGACCCTCCTTGGCCTCGGAGATGTTGAGCGCCTCGCGGTGCGCGCCGTGCTTGAGCATCAGCTGCTCCAGGAAGAGGAACGTCCGCTTGTGTGCGACCTTTTGCCGGACCTGCACGGTGGCCCGCCAGACGTTGTGGGTGTAGGACTTGGCGCAGTCGGGGCACTGGTGCGTGCTGACAACGTACATGACCTCAAAGCTCTGGTTGAGCAGCACGCCGTCGGCAATGGCGTCCTGCACGGTGATCTCGACGCGCACGCGACGCGAGTTAGGCTCGGTCCAGATGAAGCGGGCGTCGACAACCCGGACCTTGTTGATGCCGCGCAGGCGCTTGAGGCACATGGCCAGCATCTCACGCGACTCGGGCTCGGCAGACACCCATTGGTTGGGCGGGATCATCCAGCGGTTGCAGTCGCGGCAGAACTGGATGTTGGCCTCGCGGGGAATGTTCTTGGAAATATCGACGGTGAGCTTGATGCACTCGTGGCAGATGGCACCGGCCGCAGTGGTGCCGTCGATTGGGGTGCCACAGTTGTAGCAAAGAATACTGGAGCAGGTTAGCAGTGGTCCAGGACCAGCGGTGTCTCTCTTCCCTCCCCCTGGAGCATGAACGTACGTCGCAACTGTCTTGGGGGCGTTGCCGACCTGGACAGCGTCGTCCAGATCCATCGTCGACATGGTGACGGCTTTGTCTCGGTTCTGGTGGTAGATTGTCGCTTGTATGTAGTCTGGGGACGAAGACAAAGAAGCTTCTTGTTCGCAAAATGCACCGCTGTCTATGGTAGGAGGTATTTTTATTGTCTCGTGCGATGCTGAATCTGGTGATAGAAACGGTAGGAAGTCGACCAGATTAGTAGGGAAGTTTGCTTTATAAAAAAATTTGCCCCTCATCGTTATCGATTAAAAAATCACTTTTGGGTGGCGGTCTGCGGTTGATAAGCAGCTTTTTAGGCACTAACGTCCCGCGGCTGGCAGCGCATCAGCGCCAAGGTCCACAAAGAAACGGACCTGAAAAATGCTTCCAGCGCAGTAATTTACAACTATGATTCATAGTGATATTGGGCAGCGTTCTGGTGCTAAGCCTCGTATCCACTTTATGAAGACTCACACCAAACAACTCTTTCTCGTCGCAAGGCTGTGTTACGACGTCGATGAGACACAGAATAAATTGTGTTATGACTTCTTTCGTTTAGATGAAGTCGCCATATATGCAATACAATTATCAGAAGTGGAACTGATCCAATTACCGACGACGCCTAACTCTCACGCGACGGTATCAACTATGTAATAAGATGACATATCTCTAACTCATTCAGTTATTTTCATGTAAAATCAGTCCGGGGTGTTTTTCCATGACTTTTTTAAGATTCGCATTATGCATGGCTCTTTTATTTTCTTTAATAAAAAAATAATTAAATACCCACGAGGGTAAATTATAACCAATACTCTTCTCACTATCACAAACCATCACAGCCTCTTAAAGCGGCTGGAGCCACCCTTCGTAGATGCTCTTGTCTTCTCTCCGCACGCCCTCCATAGCCCCTTTGACGCCCAGAAGGCGCACGCGGCCGCCCGACTCCTTGCTCCACTTCTCCAGGAATGCCTCCAGACGGTTCTCGGTCTCCTTGTCGTCTCGCACCAGTAGCGAGACGGCGTCAAAGCCGCCTGCGCCGGGCACCACACCACCATAGACGCCCTCCACCTCACTCACTGCGTCCAGCAGCGCCGTCTGGCTCTCCGGTTCAATGGGCACGCCACTTTCTGTGCCCATGGTCCGGACCAGCTCGCGGATCGACCGCAGCAGCGCCGGGATCGTATCGTCATCGGTCTTGCCGTCGCGCAGCGCCGTCGCCAGGGCCTCATTGCGCGCCTGCAGAGCATCCCACAGCGCCTTGGACGCTTCCGGCGCGCTGCTGCGCCACGCCAGCACCTTCTTGACCATGCTCACCGTCTGCGAGCCGCAGTCGACATCGCACATGCGCAGGGCCACGCCGGCGGGGAGGGCAACGCTGCCCTTGGCGATTTCGGTGTCCCAGCCGGTAACGGATCCGCGGCCATTGTCGCCGGCACCGACACGGGCAGCCTCCTTACCAGCAATGACGGCCTGTAGGGCGGTACTGAAGCCCGGCTTTCCCGGCTCGGGGAGGCCCGCGAGCACCGACGGCGAGAAGCGGCGGTACGTGCACGAGCCGTAGACGGCAGCCGCCACATCAAAGCCAGAGCCGACCTTGCCCTGGGCGGCGCAGTGGGCGGCCTGGGCGAGATTGTGGAGCGTCTCGCGCGCGGCGTCGGTCGACAAGTCAAAGAGGTCGAGGGGCAGGTAGTGGCTCAAAATCGCTGCGGTCAGCGACGTGACGAGCGCGGCGGATGAGCCGAGGCCGGTCTTGTTGGCACCCGCGAGCGTCGTCGGGAAGCGGGCGAAGCGGTTGGCCGTGGAAGGGGAGGCGGAGGAGGCGGTGGCGGTGGCCGTGTCGTTGGGCTGCGAGTAGTAGTCGTTGTCGGCGAGAATGGTGAGGCGGCAGGAGTTGATCGTGTGCGCAGGGCCAAGGCCGGTGAGGCGAGAGACGTAGGTGAGGCCGTACGACAGCGTCGTCTCGACGAACGGGTTCGCGTGTAATGCCGTGCCACTGTTGATTAGCGTGCGTCCTGCAGTCCAAAACCAAACCCGTCCTCCCCGGCATTTCCTGCGCCCAGCTTACGTCCGGAGCTGCGTGACCTGGATGCCGCCGTCCTGGTCCGCCAAATGGTAGCCGTATGTCCACTGTGCTTCGCGGAACTGCGGGCTGTCGACAACAATCTCGTTCAGCTGCACACCAGGGCTCGTCTTGATCGCCTGGGCAATGACGTTGATGCGTGCACTTAGGCCAAAGACGAGACCCGTGTATGCGCGGTCCAGCACGAGGTAGCCACCAGCCAGCAGCACCTTGCCCGGTGCTGAGACGGCCGTTGTGTCTGTGGGGCCTGCCGACATTGCGATTGTGCTTTTGCGATGTGATGCTCTTGTACTTTAAGAGGTTTCCGGTGCGTTGGGATCACAATCGATTAAGCAAGGAGGCAGACGGAGAGTCGTCGCCGCCGAAAATGCACACGAAATGGGAAAAGGAGCTGGCAATGGAGCTATCCAGCTTGAGAAGCTTGTGTCGTTAAGGAGGGGCAAATGTGCCGGCCCATTGGAGCTAGATCCCCGCCAAAAACAGTGCCATTGTAAAATGAAGGCTCGTTTAGAGTGATTAGGTAATACACGATCTAGACTCTCTCTGTTCTGCTGGTGATAGCTTCAATGAGGTACTGCTGTTCCCGTTGTTACGCTTTGTATCGATATAGTTTGCGTCACAAGAACACAAGGTCGGCGACTTTATACTAGGTTTTGTCCGGCTTTCCAACGGGCGAGATCGTTCATAGAATCAGTGTGGCGTTGGCCGTTGCTAACCGATCGTCATCAAGTCGCGTGCTCACGTGACTAGAAGTCAGTGTCCTCGACTTGCTCGTAGCCGTTGAAATAAACCATTTATCAAGTCCATTTCGGGAGGCTCGTTTCACTTTGGGGCCGATCGGTTGTTTTCGCCACCGATGCCGACATCGTGGAGTCCACAAAGCTCGGACATATCCTCACAAACGTAGTTTGCGGCATTGGAGATCGTCGCGTCAAAGTCGCTTGGAGCGAACTGCTCGAGAGCCTCACTAGACAAAGGCAGGTAGGTCAGTGCTGTGGCCTTGAATTACTGTCGAGTACGAATGGAGCTCGTTGTGAACCAGGGCGCGATGTAAGACGGGTAGTCACGGCGGCCGATTTGGCACAGGACGTGGCGGATCATTTTCGTGGGGAAGCAGGAAGCAGATTGCAACTAAAGTCGTCGTCCCGCGTGTCAAATAACCAGTTTGACGATTGGAACTTGGGGCTAGCTTTATCAGATCGAAGAGATCGAGAGACAAAGACGATACGGTGCTTGGTTGTACGACGTAATTTAAAGTATCTTTCTGCCAGCGTGCCGTTCTTGGGTGCTACGAAAACTCCCTTCGCGAGACATAACCAGCTCGTTTTTGAACAACTTCTATACACGTAAACTTCAGCTGACTTGAGTTTTGATCTGTTTGAAGACGCTTTATAAATCAATTTTGTTTAGCATTTCTTTTATGATAAAAATAAAATAACAGCAAGATTTTTTGAAACTTCGGTAAGTACAATTGAATATATAGACTCGAGCACCCGATATTTTCTTCGAGACGACACATAAATATTGAGGATGGTTTGTAGAAGTTAACCATCACAACTCCGTACACGACGGACCTATCGTCACGCCAATCGTTTGAAAGCCCTGCTCTTGGCTTTGAAACTACTTGGTTATATGTGTGTTTCCCTCGTCTGCTTCGCGTGAGAGAGACGACAACGTGGTTGCTGGCATCAAAAAAAAGACATTTGTCGAAAAATCTGTACTTCTCGATCTCGGGGGTTTCAGTTGTCCGTTATCAGATGTGCCAACGTCTCACCTGCGAGTACCCCGTACAGTCGGACCTTTCAGAATCCAAGGAAACGGAGCGGGCTTGAAAAGTCCGAGCGTCAGCTGAACGTAAGACGCGGAGCATTCACCGCCCGCTCCTACACCAAGCAAGGAAGGTTGCACTTTACTTTCATGTTTGGGACGTGGGGAAGGAGCAATGCAAGAGCTCAGAAGGTGCGTCTTGCATTCCGACTTCTCCCGTAAATGCTGGCAGTACCATTGGCGCCTGCAAGGAAAAGAGTGGACCGCAGGCTAAAAGCAAAATCGCCCAATCGGCTCGTACCTGAACGAAGGATTCGGAGTACTTTTCGTTTGCTAGTGCTAAGGAACGCAACAGCCACGACAACGTCACCAATTTTAGAGCTGTCATCTCAGCTTCGGGCCCTGTCGAGCACCAGTACGTTTCCGCCACCGCCTGTGAGCGCGAATGAAAACAACACACCGCTCGGAGTTGGATTGGTTCCCCCTGAATCGCCCATAGACCATCCTTTCTAGCGGACATTGCTCACGTGCAGCGCTGGATTTGACAGTTTTAGGCTCTTTCTCGAAGAGGCAATCTCGTTCCAGCGCTCCGGTTTCTCTTCGCTATTGCCTGAAAGTTGTGGGTGCCTTCCTGCCACCTTTGCCCCCGAGCCTTCCGCCCGTCGTACTTGGAGGCCACACTTTTCCTGCTCGGACGCACTTTGCAAGATACGACATATTACCACCTTATCTCCCCAGGCAGACATAATTGCAGCGGTGGTGCGTCATGCACGTTAGGGTTCCTTTTCAATGGGGACGTTGAGCGAAAGTACTCTCTTTGGTTCCTACTGCTGCGAAATTGCCCGGCGCCTTGTAGTGTAGGTGGCTCCTTCCGTGATGACTATTTTGCAAGGCCGTCAAAAAGGACAGGAAAGCGCCACTGCCTTTACTTGAGTCGCTTGTTCGCACTTTCTGTATTCTTCCATTGACCTTCCAATTCAACGTCGAAGTCAGGTCTCGCTTGCCATATTTTACGCGTTGTTCACTGTGTTGTGACACGAGTTCTCTCCATGAAAAGGAAAGGACAGCCGGCGCCCTTCAGTTTCGTCCTGCTAGTCTGAGAAGGCACAGCCCTGGTCCATTCCCACCCCCGGTATTTTTCACGAGGTACTTGTACGCGGCCGGGACCCACCCCTGGAATTTTCTTCCTGCAATTTCTCCCGCCTTCTCTTTTCCATACTGGGTCGCGCTTTCCCCCAGATAAGACGAAAAAATAACAAGCTGGGCCCGGGAAAAAGCCGCTATCCCAATTTCTCGGTCTTAACCCAGTCACCGACCTTTGCCCTTGATTTTCCTCCCATTTTTATAATCTTGTCTCTCTCTTCTCCCTCTTGTATTGTTTCGCTTTTCGACTTTCCCATTATCTACCCATTCAAAGACCCCTTTTAATACAAAGCGCGTTTATTTGGCGGCTACATTGCTGCCAAATGAACCTGCATTTGCGCCTTCTCCTTTCCCTTCATGTAAGTTTTCGAAATCAAAACATCGCGATACCGCTCCTATGACAGGTCATTGCACTTCTCACCGACTCGCCACTTGCCCATGTATTCCGTTCCCCGAATGCTGACCTATACCCTCCTCTGAAGTATCCCTCGCCGCCTGGCTTCTCCTAAATGCCCACCATCTACTCTTCGCTCTACCAGACCTTTATCCGTCAAGGATTCGCAAAGTCTTTCACACACGGCTACGCCCAGTCTGTCGTCGCCGCAACACATCCCCATGTTCTAAACCCCCAGAACCGGCCGTCGTTTGCGCGGCGGAATTGCAATCGATTTGGCCGTATCCAAGCGCTCCAGCTCCAGAGCGCCTTCCACACACAGACAAGTGGCTCCGACCACAAGCAGCTGAGCCTCAACCATGGCGGACTAGATGCCTACTTTGAGCACCTGCAAGACCTGCAGGCGCAGGATGAGTCCGACAAGGAGTGGGTACAGTTCCAGTTCCAGAACCGCATCGAGTGGAAGCCATCTGCCGCATCGGTCCTCGACAACGAAGAGGCGCCTGCCAAGGTCGCCAAGGCCGATGTTGATGCCGATGCCGCGGTTGCTGAAGAAGCGTCAGCCAAATCTGCTGTTACGGCTGGCGATGAGGGAGGCCACGCTAGCGAGCCGGTTGGGGAACAGAATGTTGCAGCTGCGATAGAGGCTGTTGCGGACAAGGAAGCCGCCGCGGACCGACACTCTGCGGTTGAAGAGGCGGCTCTCGCCCACATCGACGCCGCTCTTGAGAAGGAGATTGAGGCACGGAAGAACCTTGAGGCCCTGGAAGATGGCAAGGTCGCTTCCACCTCGCCGGCTGCTGCTGGTGAGGTTGCCAAGTCTCGCTCGGTTCCTGTGTCGCGGTCGCGGTCGCCTATCCGCTCGGTATCGCCTGTCGTCGACAAGCAGTCGCAGACCTATGCTGACCACCTTGCTACCCTGTCCGAGTCCGGCCGCTATACCGAGATTCCGGCTGTGTTTGAGGCCATGCTGGTTGCCGGTGTTCAGCCCATTGCCAGCGCCTACAACGCGCTGCTGATGGCTGCTATTCACCTGCCCATTGACCGCATGGAGGTCATTTCCAAGGCCCTGGACGTGTACACCGACATGGTCCGCCGCAAGGTCCTGCCGGATAGTGACACCTTCAACATTCTTGTCGGCCTTCTTGCTTCCCGATCGCTCGAGCTAGCTGCTAAGAAGACCTCGCTCGAAGAGAAGCGCCTTCGCTACGGCGGCATGGATGAGCCTGGCAAGTTCATGTTTGCGTCCCACGAACTAGAGCACGCCATCGCTGCGGAGGAGGACCGCCTTGACTACGCCATCAAGCTGTTTGAGAACTCCGTTGCAGCCCAGAAGGCCGCGTACTCGTCTGAGACCTACCACCAGCTCATCTCGGCCTGCGCCCAGTCTGGTCGCCTGTCCGACATGCTGCAGCTCTTTGGCCACATGGAGGCGAACAAGATTGCTCCCTTTGCCGCCACCTTCCCAGCTATGATCACCGCGTTCGCAAATGCCGGCGATCTGGTTAGCGCCGTCGAGTGTTATGAAGAGTACCGGAACCTGGCCATTGCAAACGACGCTGGCGAGCCTAGCCTTCTCGATCGTCTCGACACCCAGGTCTACGCTGCTGTTATCAACGCCTACGTCACCTGCGATAAGATGCCTGGTGCCATGAAGTTCTTTGAGAAGATCAACGACCAGTACAGTGCTCGCGCCTCCGACATGAAGGATGCTCTTGTCAACGAGGGCTTCGTTCAGGGCTTCACCGGCCGTGGTAACTACGCGACCGCTTTGGAGTGGGTCCAGAACATTGGCAAGGCTGCCCAGGCTCAGTCTCTGGGTGAGATTGCCACCGCCGCTGCCGATAATGGCCACAAGGACCTGGCTGTTGCTGCTTTCGATGCTCTGGCCAACGCGTTCCCGTCTGCGCTCTCCAACATGACCGGACCTACAACCGCTCTGCTGGCTCTGCACATCCGGGCAGGTGATGTTGCCACTGCCTCCAAGTACTGGCACATTCTGCGCAACCCTCTTGTTGAGGTCTCTTCGTCCTTTATCGAGCCCACAGCCATGTACGCAGTTGCCATGATTGGTTCGGGCCAGGTTGCCGAGGCCCTGACTGAGTCTGATATCATGTTCGACCGCATCCGCCAGTCAGGTGAGGCCCGGACACACGCTGCCATTGTGGACGAGATTGAGGAAGGTGTCGCTTTCATCAACCGCTTTATGCAGGCTCGTGGTGTGACCGATCCCCGTGAGGATGCCTCTTCGGCCGCGTCCTTCGTCCCGCCTGCTTCGTCCATTGTTTCGTCCCCGTTCCCGTCTACGCCCACGGTGTCAAGCTTCGATGAGACCAACAACTTCGACCCGTATGCGCACAACACCGATTTCAAGGGCTCGTCCCTGATCTCGGACGACCTGGAGGGTTCTCACGGTCGCAAGGGCCCCAAGCTCAACGAGGCGCTCAATCGGTTCCGTAACATGCGTCGTGCTGGCCGCCACCCTCGGTACATCACCTACGCCAAGCTGATCTCAGCCGCGTCGCGGGAGAACAAGATGGACCTTTGCCATAACATCCTTGCCATGGCTCGCGCCGATGTGCCCCTTCTGCCGCAGTACGCTGTTGTCCGCTACGGCTGGTCTTCGATCCTGGATGCCATGATCGGCGCCAGCCTGTCTGTGGGCAACCGTACCTTGGCCGAGCAGTACCACCAGGAGCTGCTGAGCTTCGGCTCTGCACCGTCTGCCAATACCTTCGGCCTGTACATTACCACGCTCAAGGAGTCCACTAAGACGTTCGACGAGGCTTCCGAGGCGGTCAAGATCTTCCACCGCGCCAAGGCTGAGGGTGTCGAGCCCAGCTCGTTCCTTTATAACGCTCTAATTGGCAAGCTTGGCAAGGCCCGCCGCATCGACGACTGCCTGTTCTACTTTGCAGAGATGCGCGCCCTGTCCATCAAACCCACGTCGGTCACCTACGGAACGATTGTCAACGCCTTGTGCCGTGTGTCGGACGACAAGTTTGCCGAGGAGCTGTTTGATGAGATGGAGGCGATGCCCAACTACAAGGCCCGGCCTGCTCCGTACAACAGCATGATGCAGTTTTTCCTGACGACCAAGCGTGATAAGGCCAAGGTGCTTGCTTACTACGAACGCATGCTTGTCCGTGGCATCGCCCCGACCTCGCACACATACAAGCTGCTCGTCGACACTCACGCCACCCTCGAGCCCGTCAACATGACGGCGGCTGAGGCGGTCCTGGACCGCATTCGCGCCGCCGGCCAGACTCCGGAGGCCGTTCATTACGCGTCGCTCATCCACGCTCGCGGCTGCAACATGCACGACATGGAAGGCGCCCGCCGCATTTTTGACTCGGTTATGAAGGACAAGTCGGTTTCGGCCAACGCCTGTCTGTTCCAGGCGTTGTTCGAGGCCATGGTGGCGAACCACCAAGTCGCCGATACGGAGCCCATCCTGGCCATGATGCGTGAGCGCCGCATTGACATCACGCCCTACATTGCCAACACCCTGATCCACGGCTGGGCTGCCGAGAAGGACATCGCCAAGGCCGTCTCGATCTACTCGTCTGTTGGTCGCGAGCGCCGCGAGCCGAGCACCTACGAGGCCATGACGCGCGCATTGCTCGCTGTTGAGGAGCGCGACAAGGCCCAGGGTGTCGTTTCGGAAATGCTGCACCGCGGCTACCCGAGCGCTGTCGTCAACAAGGTGCTTGAGCTCCTTGGTGGCGGTGCCAGCCATGCCGACGAGGCCGCCGCGCCGGTCGCCGCATAATTTCTTTGCCATTTTTATTTTGACTTATTGTTTCTATTTCGTTTTTCTGCGCAGCGTTTGGTTTTCATGCGGCGTTCTTTCGGGCCGGGCACGGAAAGCGGAGAACAAAAGGCAACAGCCGGCGCGTTCAAACAAATATCGCTTTATTTTTGAGCCAGGCATCTGTTCTTGGCTCTTTTCTCATTTCTTATTTTTTGGGCACCGGCTTGCCCTTTTCTTCTCTTTTATCGCGTGAAGATTTGGGGGACCACCTTTCTTTCCCCATTTCA
This sequence comes from Sporothrix luriei, assembly GCA_021398005.1. Classification (NCBI taxonomy): domain Eukaryota; kingdom Fungi; phylum Ascomycota; class Sordariomycetes; order Ophiostomatales; family Ophiostomataceae; genus Sporothrix; species Sporothrix luriei. The sequence goes on along the minus strand of WNLO01000169.1, from coordinate 37,285 downwards.
CTTTTCATGATTCTCTTTTACTTTTTTTTGATTTGTTTTACACCAATCATGAACCCGGCACGGATCTACGGAAGGGCGGTTTTCTCTGTGGCATTTATCGTTGCTGTTTTCTCGGCGTATGGTATTTTTTTATTCTGTACTACTACCCATATTTCGTTTGGTTTTTGATTTTTACGGAGCAAAAAGGGGATATATTTTACTATATTACAAAGGGGGAGGACACCAAAGAACTCCTACCCCGATCGGCTTGGAACGGCGTTTCCAACTGCCACACAACTTAGAACCAACTCAACTCTACCAATATACCTTCACACCTTTGTGTGTACCAAAAACTAAGGTCCTACTGTACGGCTATGTAATGTGACGTGAATAAAAGGACAATAGCAAAAGGCGCTGTAAATACGTAACCACGGGCCGATTGCGTATCTCGGAATTGTCTTAATTACCATCTTTTTTTTCACGTTGTGCATGAAAGCGCCCTTGGGTTTGAATGTAGTCACTGTTTGCGACTGCTGCTGCATTAGACTCTCGCACGGAAATGGTGTCTCTCATTGGAGCCATTGGAGCCAGCGGCCTGCCCACCATCAGCCGTCGCCCACAATTTGCGAGAGAGAAAGTACGAATGCTGCTTCTCCTTTGGGGGATGGTGACATTTCTCCTCGTGCGGCGCAGTAGTAGTACATAATACGTTCCCAGTTAAGTGGCAGTACGTTGTGCCTTGACTTTGGCTTGTGTTGAACATGGGAGTACGATTTCACCTGCCTGTCTCGCCAAGCGAAGTGCGAAGAACTTCGTGCCCCATCCTCTGGCCCATCGAAGGAGGGTCAAAGAAGACGAGAAGGCATACAACAAATACAACAAATGTAAAGTCCCGGTTTTTTCGACTGCCGTGAAGAGACATTTTCATCACAATCACAACGCAATGCGGGGCTAATGCCAGGAAGTGACCGAAACATGTACCTCTTGCAGTGGCCTGCCTGGGGAGGTGGGGGGTTCGGGAGCGAAAGCATCGAGAAAAAGACTCAAGGGCTCCACTTGTGACCGGGCAACATGAGAGTGAGAGCAGGGGGTACCAGACCACCGGGTCGTCGTGACCCAAGTTCGAGCGGAGTGGACGGCCCGCTCCTGTCAACTACTCAAAATCGTCACCGACCGATTAAACCGGGAGTTGTTGACGGAATTTGTATCTAGATATTGTACCTACTTCTGTCTCTACCTTTCATATTGAAGCGTCCAGCCGACGCTCTTTGTACGGCGAGAAAATCAAAGCACGATAAGACAACGGGAAACTCTGTCAAAGCATTTGCACTCTTGAGGGGTCGTGGGATAAGCCCAAGTGCCGTGGCACGCTACGCCATGCAGCACTGACCCGACAGGGTGGGAAGCTGTAGCTGAAAAAACGAAACAAAAATAGGAAAGTGGATCTGCCGACGCTCGACGTCGACACAATTCGTCGCTGACGCCCGGCGGTGGAGTCGAGCCAACAGCCAAACAGCGGAGTTGCCGTGTATGCCGTTATCCCCTAACCCCCCTTACTTTGCTGCCCGTCTTTCTCCTCGTTTTGCTTCTTCATCTCCTCGATCAAAGCCGTTGTCGCGCGAGCATCCGCAGCAATCTCGTCTGGCGTCCTCGGCGGGCGATAGATGCACTTGAACCGGATTTTCTTGGAGTCCAAACCAACACGTTAGAACATGTCGACTAAACAGAAATGGGACTCTGGAAGGAAACTGACGAAATAAAATCAGACAACGATTTGGAACAGGAATAGCACGAACCGGTTCCAAGCAGGGACATCCGATGGTCCAGCCGCCCGCATTCAATATCAAGGCGTCGATGTTTCCAGAAGACACAGGCATCGTAGTGGGAGAGCAGATCTCCGCCCGCTTCATAATGTCGAAGAAACAAGGTGTCTAGGAACGGCCTGGAGGTATAAACGGTGTGAGAAGGGCTTGAGATAGGGAGTTGGCGGAGTTGGCGGTGCAAGAATAAACGTTTGGGCAAGTGGAGATGATTCAAAGGAGGGCAAGAGAATCAAAATGAAAACAAAACAAAACGTCTTCCACATGGAAGGGGCCAGCGGCCTTTATAAAGTCATGTTTGCAAATTTGACTTGCAGCATCTCGTCTCTCGCTTGCGTCGTGGGATCAAGACTGACCATGTAGGCAAGGCAATGGTGGGTAGTAGTAGGAGACATGCTGTTCTGAGGAGCACCCCGGTCGGCATACTGATAATATGCAAAGAGCTTTTGGATTTGTCCGCAAAAAGTCAGCGTAAGGTCTATAAGCCACATAATTACAAGGGGCACATATGACGGAGTGTGGATTTCCTAGCCACGATCCCTCTCACTCAGAATGATAGTGAAACTGCAAAATGTGAAAAGCGGAAAGTGTGAACGACCAATGCGCGGCCTCGACTCCTTTTTTCCGCACTCTCTTCATAGGTAAGCTTCCACATAGGTCTTTCTATTCGAGTCGGGGCTCGAATCCGATCATGTATTGAGTTCTCTTCTCCATATATTTTTGCACAACTTGCGTCATAAGGGCCTATTCTGCTGTCGTGAAGTGTGCTCCCTGCAGGCACAATTGTATGTGTGCCTTTTATGCCATACCTTTCTGACCTACCATTTTGGTGGGACATGACTCCTCAGACTCAGCATAGTCCCTCTTTTTCTTCCACTGCCTATTACGCTTCATCACCCTTTTTTCATGTCCTCCTGTCGCAAAGCTCCCCATCGAATTGCGTAAGTGGCTTGCTAGGTGGAGTCCGATTCACACCACTGGAGCATATCGAGAGAGCAATGGTAGAAATAGATGATTGGCCGAGGGAGATGACAACAAAACCATTTACAGATACCGACTTCAAATTCGTCTGTTATTTGGTCGTTTCCCTCGAAACTTGCCGACAGTGTATAACCGACGTCTTATTCCAGTCACCCCTAGCCTTGCCGTCATTCCCGTCTGACCAGGGGCCCTTTCGTACGACAGTCGTCTAGGCGTTTGTACGTGGACCGTTCCGTGCCCTTAGTGCCACCTTAAGAGAATGTAGGGGGGGAAAACATCAGCCCATATTGTCCCGTGAGACACACGTGACAATCAACATACTGACTAAGCCCCTTGCACTAGTCCACAATCGGCAAGTACCTCAGTCGAAGTCGTCACTACATCTACGCTGTAAGATTCAGAATGTTCCAAATTGGGCTTCATTTCCCGGCCGAGAATTTTCCCCTCGGATGTGCCCCTCTCCCTCGTATTTATTTTTTCTCGTGCCTCAGTAGCACCTGTTTTGATTTTCTCTTCTCACAACTTCAATTGAGCTGTCGAGCAAGTTTCAACAGACCGTGAAAAGAAAACAGCAGTGTGATACCAGACGGACCCCATAAGGTAGCTGTGGCCTTGAAAACACACGCATGCGATGAAGTAGCATTATTGTTACTATTATTACATTGTTTTTCCACAGCCCAAGAAGGCGTCCAGCCATGTTCCGCGGCGGCGTGACCACGGCAGCGAGAGCCGCCACGAGAAGAACGCCTCCGACGAATGAGGTGATGGCAGTTTCCGTCGTGGGACGTGGTGTGGCAGCCCGGAGAAGCAGCGCACGGGGCCTGGCAACGGTGCCTACCAAGATGAAATTTGCGGCAACAGCAGCAGGTACAACGGGAGGAGCCACGCGCAGATTCCACACCAGTCCCACCCACAGCACAGCGGCCACGGCCTCGCCAGCGCCGGCACCGGCGACAAGTCCAGCCGAAGATGGCCAGGACACCATTCCCGGCACCTCCATCCGCGTCTTCCGCACCATCGCCGGCCTCCGTGCCTGGCGCCGCCAGCAGCTCCTGGCCGGCCGCACGGTCGGTCTCGTGCCCACCATGGGCGCCCTGCACGAGGGCCACTTGGACCTGATCCGCGCGGCCGCCCGCGACAACGACGCGGTCGTCGTGACCATCTACGTCAACCCGACCCAGTTTGGCGTGCACGAAGACCTGGACAGCTACCCGCGCACCTGGGACGCGGACAGCAAGGTGCTGGCGGCTCTTCAGGCGACCTTGCAGCAAGCCGGCAGCGGCGGCAGCGGCAGCGGCAGCAGCAGCCGAGGCAGGATGGAGGCCGTGTTCGCGCCCACGACGGCCGAAATGTACCCGTCCGGCCCCCCCAGCCAGGAGATCGACGGGCCCGGCAGCTTTGTCACCATTACGCCCGTGAGCACGGTGCTCGAGGGCGCCAGCCGCCCGACCTTCTTCCGCGGCGTGGCCACCGTGTGCATGAAGCTGTTCCACATTGTGCAGCCCGAGACGGCCTACTTTGGCCAAAAGGACGTGCAGCAGACGGTCGTGCTGCGCCGCATGGTGCGCGACTTTGCCATCCCCCTGACCCTGGTCGTGGGGCCCACGGTGCGCGAGCCGCCCGACGGCCTGGCCCTGAGCTCGCGCAACGTCTATCTGGGCACGCGCCGGCGGGCCGTGGCCAACGTGCTGCGGCGGTCGCTGCTGGCGGCCGAGGCGGCGGCCACGGCTGGTCGTGGTGGTCCGCGTTTGACCCACGACGAGATTCTGGCCGCCGCGCACCGCGTCGCCGACGAGACGCTGGCGGCGCAGAAGCAGCTGCCGCCCCACGCGCGCGCCCTCTTTGAGATCGACTACCTCTCGCTGTCCGACCCGGACACGATGGACGAGCTGGCCGCCGACCAGCGCATCGACCCGGCGCGGGGCGCCATTCTGAGCGGCGCGGTGCGTATGCTGCCCGTGGAGGATCCACAGCCGGGCGAGGACCTCGGGCACAGCGGCGGGCCGTTGGTGCGGCTGATTGACAACATCGTCATCCCGCCCGCAGGACAGCAGTAAGGGCATGTAGTAAGGAAGAGGGTGCCATTGATTAGACCCACGACCCTACACTTGGGCATAGTGCAGCGAGCATATGGACAGTGGCATTTTGCATTTTGCATTTTTCATGTATTACAGATAATGTAGAACAATAAGGTATTTACAATAAATATTACTAGTTTCAGAGCTACAATAGCCAAATATTGGTACACGAACAGGCAGCTCTCGGACAACGGCGGCCTTTCCCTTTACACGTCACGCTCTCTGTCGTTTATATCCGCGCTGGTGGCGGCGTCTGTCGGTCCAGTGTCCGCCGCCGCCGCCGGCCTTTGCCCTTGCCGGACCCGTCGCTTTCGCTGTCGCTGTCGCTGGCCTTGCTGTCTGTCCCTGTTGTGCCAGCGGGACTGACAACGCTGGTGTTTCCCGCCTTGATGGCCTCGTCGAAGAGGCGGGCGCCGACATGGTCCGCGAGCGCCAGCACGCGCGTGCTGACCGTAGCGCCGTCGCGCCGGTTTTTGCCCTCCCGGCGGCTAGCGGCGATCTTGTCCGTAAAGGCCCAGAGCTTGCCCTCGGGGCGCAGTTCGCCGGTGGCCGGGTCGCGCGGTGTGCGCCACTCCGGGTCGAGCTGCAGACGCGGTTGAGACCCCTTGGGGGCATCCTTGGAACGGACAACACGGATAATGCCTTCTTCCTGGAAGCGCTGGTAGGCGTTTTTGAGCGTCTCCTTGTTGACAGCCTCAAAATACGAGAGGTCGCCTTGGTGATAGAGGGTTTTGCCGAGCTGGACAGTTAGTCTGTGTACTATATATATGTATATATATTAACGGAAATGAAATACACAAGAAAGTGGGATACGTACGAATTGCGCAGAGTTTTGCGCCTTGGACACGTCGATCCAGATGTCGTCCTGGACGCTGGCCGGCGGCGTCAAGCCCATGAGGGACACAGCGGCGAGCCAGCTGGCCTCGATGAAGGGCCAGATCAGGAAACAGTAAAAGTCAAAGCTCTCACGGCCCGAGGTGCGCTCGAGATCCGACAGGCCGACTTTGACGATCTTGCCCGGCGCGCCGTCGGCAGCCGCAGGCTCACGCTCCAGGTGCAGCATGCCGTCGGCCTCGAGGCCACGCAGCGTGCGGTCGAGATTGGCCTCCAGGCCTTCGCTGGCAAAGATAAACTCGCCGCGGAAGAGGGTCGACAGGAACATAACCTGGTCGTACAAGGCCTCGTACGGAATGTCCTGGTTCGAGGGCCCGCCACCCTGCTTGATACGCGTGTACATGGCAGCACTGACAAGAGCCTCGGAGATGAAGAGGTGGATGGTCATGTTGCAGTAAAAGGAGAGCTGGAAGCGGTCGACGGCGTAGTAGACGGGTTCGGCAAGGCCGCCAATCTCGCCCACCAGATCCTTGCCGAGAACCTCCAGAGCGCGGTCGATGATGTCGGGCAGCGACGCCGAGTGGAAGTGGGCGACGCGGCCACCCTTGGCGCGGATGCGCGTCGTCAGCCACTGCACACGGCGGTTCAGCTCCGACTTGCCGACGCCGCGGCCACGGAGCGTCAGAAGCACGGTTCCGATCAGTGCCGTTGGCATCACAACGGACACGTCGTTGATGTCCGCCAGGACCTTGTAGCCGAGCGTGCGCAGCAGCTTTTGCCGTACGGACGGGTCCACGAGCGGCGCAGAGGGATTGGGCGGTGGTGTGCTCGCCGATGCATCGGATGCAGCTGTCTCTCTGATACCAGAGCCCTTGGACGACTTGGTCGTGGACTTGGTGCGGGAGGAACGGCGGCTGCTCCGCGCTTTCGTGGGCGTGGGCCGTGGTGGCGACGGCTGGCCTGTGAGGCGGACGAGCTGCTCGTCGATAAAGCTGCGCAGGCTCCAGGGCTCGTGGAAGCGCACGTCGACGCGGCCGAGCTTGAGCGACAGCACGGACGAGCCGCCCGTCAGGAAATCGGACAGGTTCTCGGCCTTTTTTGGCTGACCCAGCAGCTCGGTGACATAGCCCTCCGTCTCAATGACTTTGTCGTACTGCGTGCTGACGGGGATGATGATGGTATCCTCGACACGGCCCGACAGCAGACTGTCCAGAATGAAGCCCAGAATGCCAAACTTGGGCGACAGCAGCTTGCCGGTGCGCGAGCGACCGCCCTCGATGAAGCACTCGAGGTTGAAGCCGCCCTGCAGCATGGTGTCAATGTACGTCTGCACGAGCGTCGTGTACAGCATGTCGTCACCAAAGGAGCGGCGAATGTACATGGCGCCCGCGTGCTGCAGGAAGCTGCCGACCAGCGGGAAGTTGAGGTTGTCGCCGGCCACGACGACAGGCATAGCGATGCCGAGGCGGTAGCAAATCAGCTGCAGGCCGACATAGTCCACGTGCGAGCGGTGGCAGGGCAAGAAGACAATGCTCTGCTTGGCGTGCTGGGCGCGCTCGGCGACCTTGCGCAGCATCACGACGTCCTCGCTGGCGACGTGGATGCCCTGGTGGTAGGCGCGCGTGAGGAGCTGCGTGACAAAGTAGTAGGCGCCGCGGATAAAGGTCTTGCTCTCAAACTTGCAGATCATCTTTTCGGTCCACTGCTCGGCGAGCTCGGCCAGCCACGAGGCGATCTGGGCCCGCCGCCGCGTGCGTTTCTGGTTGTAGTCGGGCGCGCCGGGGGCCGGCAGCCATCCGGCGCGTTCCTCGCGGGCGACCTCGAGCTCGGCCATTTCGGCGATGCGGCGGCGCAGCAGCGGGGCGGACAGCACGGCCGTCTTCATGTTGTCGGAGAAGCCCGGGTAGAAAATGGGCTGGCCGATGACGTTGTCGTAGGCGCGCCAGCCGGTGCCCGAGACGTAGAGCGACACCTGGCGCAGGAACTGCAGGGGTTCGGCGCGGAAGCTGTGCATGGGCTTCATCAGGGCCTCCTCGCGGGTGTCGTCCTTGTCGAGGGCCGTGCGGGTGGGCAGTTCGACGCCGCTGGGCTGAAAGGAGATTTTGTCGCCGAGGATCTTGATGTCGGGCGCCTCGTCGCGCGAGGGATTGCCGTCTGCTTCCGACATGATGGCGATGATGTGGAGGAGACGACTATGGCGTGTAGAGGCGTGGGCAAGACGAACGAACAAAAGATAAAGTAGGAAGGCAGCGAGAGGAGAAAGCCGACAGAGACGCAAGGTGACGGCCAGAGGGATGAGGAGAGAGGCGTGGCGAGGACGGAGAAAACGAGAGACGGAGTGAGAGGAGGAGACGAAAGGAAGACAAAAGAAAGAGACTACCGTCTTGGAGCAGCCATCAGATTGGCCAATGCCTCGATGTTGCAGTGCCGGTTGCAAGGTGCAAAAATCAAGAATCCATGCAGCCCGCGGGACGCTGCTTTGTCTGCGGCGGGATCAAGAAGGCAAATCAGGAGATCGCGAGCATGTGGAGAGAGGAAGACAGAACATGGGAGGTGGATGTGAGGAGATGTGGAGGTCATGTGGAGAGCGTCGGCCTATGACAAGCGGAGGAGGAAGGAGCTAACAAGGCCAATCGAGGAAAGAGCAGCGAGCAACAGGGGGAAAAAGGAAGGAGGGCAGGGAGGGCAAGAGGGAAAGAGAAGGCAGCGCGCTACTACCGAGGCCTAGTGCCCAACAGTAGGCGGCTTTCAGGTGACTCGTTTTTGCGCGCCAGGCTTCCAGGCGTTCACAGTAGCGCAAAGTACCAGTGCAAGAAAAGACCCGAAGCCAACATACGCGGGCTTGTGTTGGCGAGGCTGGCTGCATAGCTGGACAGCAACATGTGTCTGCAATGTGCAAAAGATCCAATTGGATTGCAGTTGGCATTTTTTGCATATGAAATTTGCATGTGGTTAGCCATGCACTACGACGTCAGAAATTGGGTGCGAGGCTGCACACTTGTTTTAGCGCTCACGACTACAGCGGCGACAGGGGGGCAATGCTTCTGCACAGAAAACACATACGGGCAGGCCAGCGCCGTGGGGTGAGTAAGTCCCCACTAAATTTTTACAAGCCGTAGCCAAAGCCAGCGCAAATCTCGTGACAAGCGCAGCCTCGTCATAACGTGAGAACTCTTTCTCCACGTCGAAGGCACAGCCGCCTTTCGCAAATACTCCCGCTCCCCTTCACGAGCGACACCCTCTTGCATCCATCGCCGCCTCTACTCTACCATGGCGGCACCTACTCGAGGTGCTCTGCACCGGCTGCTGGAGCGTGCACACTCGCCCGACACAGCCAACCAGATTTTCACCGAAAAGATTCAACACCGCGAACTGTTTCTACGGCCAGCCTCGCCCGGCCGCGAAGAGCGTGCAGAGCGCGCAGCCAACGGCAGCTCTGCCACTACAACGACCTCAGCAGCAGCAGCTTCCCTTGCCGCTGCCGCCGCCGCCAACACTGCCGCCGAGCTCGCTGCAGCCGGCGCGTCGGGCCACAACGGCCGCGATGCTCGCCGGCGGAGCCGTCGCATCAAACAAGAACAAAGGCAGCACCGGGCCAAAACACTCAAACCAAAGCCGCTGTCGTCGCGGCAGAGGAAGGAAATCGAGGCTAGGGAAGCCAGGGAAGCCAGGGAAGCCAAGGAAGGCAAAGACGGCAAGGGAGCGGGGAAGAGGAAAGCACAAAAGGTGCTGTACAGCACCTTTATTCCTCTCCACCGGCTGTGGTTGGGCTACATCCGCGAGGTGCTGAGCCCGCAGGAGCTTCGGACCGGCGGTGCCGGCGCGGCGGCCAAGCTGACGGCGGCCGATTTCCACGGAGCACTGGTGGAAGTGACGCGGAGTGCCTGCGTGGGCCGTGTGGGCACGCGAGGCATTGTCTTGCGGGACACGCGGTTTGTGTTTGAGATCGTGACGGCGGCCAACGAGGTCAAGATGGTGCCCAAGGACGGATCCTTTTTCCGCATCGAGATTCCCGTCGAAGAGGAGGTCGGCGAGGGCAAGGCAGTGCCAGGAAGTGCAAAACCTGCGGAAGGAGGACCGGCGGAAGCAGAGTCTGCGTCTGCGCCCGCGCCTGCGCCTGTTGCCGACACGCCCAAACTGGTCATCGAGATCCTCGGCTCGCAGTTTATGCACCGCGCAGCCGACCGGGCAGGCCGCAAGTTCAAGCAGCACTTCTACAAAGAGTTGTGATGAGAATTGGAAATGGTGGTGAACCGTTGGGGAGAAGCGAAGAACAGGCGACAGGACATGATTTATGATACCCCCTCCCTCCAGCCAGAGTGCCGTTTGCATTATTTAGATAGACATTGACGAATGAACATGCACTTTGTTGTGTATTGTTACTAAACTGCCTGCACTAAAATATGTCCCACAGACTGACTTTGCCGTCTTTGCTGCCGACGGCCAGCCAGTGCGCCGTGACGGCGTGGCGCAGACGGCGTTCCTTGACACTGACGTCCCGCCGACTGCTTCGTGACGCCAAAGCCGTTGAACCGCCGGTCGACGCCACCGTTTTTTCGCCTTCTCCTTTGCCTTTTTCTTCGACTTCACCTTTTGTACGGGTATCCGCCGCGACAACGGGTGCAAAGGCCACTGCAAAGCACCCCGTCTGATGCCACTTGAGCACCGCAACCTCCTTCATCGTCTGTGCCGCATACACGCGCACTCTGGCGTCCCAGCCAGCTGTGGCAAACAGACGGCCATCGTTGCGGATGCGCAGGCCCTGCTGGCCTGCGTGTTTTGTGTTGATCACGGCGAGCGGCTGTGTCTCGACTTCGACGGGGGGCAAGGGCGTCGCTGCTCCTCGGGTGGGCGGTGCATTGGATGCCGAGGGTGCCGGTGCTGTCGCTGCCTCCTTGGCGAGAGCGGCCGAGAGCAGAGACACGGGCTTGCCGGCCGACATTGGAGGTGCTGGTGGTGATGCAGGCGATGCACTTGGCAATGTAGAGGATGGGCCGACGGCGGCCTTCTTTGACGCTGCCGGTACTCGGACCGGATGTTTTGCCACCACGGCGTCCGCCGCCGATGTCAGGAAATAGGAGCGGTCGGGTGCGACGTCCAGCGACAAGATCGGCTGGCTGTGCGGCTGTGCCCTGTAGAAAATGTCGGCCGGTCCGTCGGCGCCTTGACGCAGAATGGCAGCGACGGCCACGCCGTTTTCAAAGGCCGCAATGAGCACCAGTGTTCGCTGGCTGTCGTCTACGCCTTCTGTGTCTGCGACCGGCGCATAAAACAGTGCCAGGGCCATGATCATGCCCTCCTTGGTGCCCAGGCGGACTGTGTTGATACGCCGCTGCGACGGAAGGTGGTATATGTCCGCCGCTTCGAGGGTGAGCGTATTGGGCACGGCCACCAGCCGCTCGGTCGGTGGTGTCGACGACGTCGATGATGGCGTCAACTGCGTGTCGGTAGGCGGCGCGTTTGTCACCGTTGCATGAGCTGTCACGGCCGTCACAGCCGCCACGCTGCCCACCAGACCGCACCAGGCAAACGCGCAAAAGTTCATGGTGTTGACGTCGAGCACGTGTACCATCCAAGGCTGCGGGTGGGATGACGGCGACGAAGACGCCGACGAAGCCTCCTGGTCCAGCGGAAGCACCGTGCTCAGGCGCGCCTCGTCGGCCACGCCCACCTGCCACACCACCAGCCGGTGGTCCCGGCCGTGGGTCACGACCTGCCCGGCATCGTCCCAGGCGGCAATGCCCAGGATGCTGTTCTGGTGGGCCCGCCACACGCCGCGGGTGCGAAAAATGGCCAAGTCCCAGAGGACGACGTAGCCGTCGCTGTCGCCGGTAACGAGACGCGTGTCGGCCGTCATGGTCGCTCCGGCCGCGGCCGTCCGGTCCAACCGCATGAAGACAGCCGCATGGACCTGGGCGCGGTGGCCGCGCAGGATGGCCGTAGGCTGCGCGGGCGGCTGAGCCGCTTCAACAGACGTTGACATTAAAACCGTGGCGGCCGTTTTGGTGAGTAGAGAGGGGTGTTGTCAACGGACGGTCGAGGCTTGGTCAGGCTCCAAACCCGACTAAAACTGTGAGATTAGCATCAATTCCAGACGCCTGTAGCGTGTCAGTGGCTGCCACTCAATGTGTCCGAATTTTAGATAATAGTAATCTCATAATGAAATGTTGCTAGCTCGTGCATAATGCAGATTCAAAGTTACATATCATATTCATTTGGACGTTTTGCCGTTTCTCATTGTGTCCTGCCACTGCGGTTCCTTCCCTCTTAGTCCGAAACTCCGGCTGATCAGTCATCAGCAAATCAGAACGTAAATATCTCTTGTAGTATAGTGGTCAGTATACGGGCTTGTCACGCCCGGGACCCGGGTTCAATTCCCGGCGAGAGAGCTTTCGATTATTCGGTTTTTTTTTGTCGTTCTGGGCTCTTTGATGCTTTGTACTTTTATTCCTTGATTTTTGTAAACGCTTTTAATGGTTTTTTTTGTCTGCCGTAGCTGTTTCAATATTCTTCAATTTTGATTTCGACAGTTGTCATCTACTATTTGAACCTTAAAAGTTATTTTTCAGCCAAAATATTTTATCATTTTTACACAACATCAGAGTCGACAGATTTTAGACAAAAAGAAAAACCTTCTTTCGTAAAAACGTAAAACAGTCTACAATTCTATATTCTATTTTATCACGGTTTCATATATAACGACCACCTTTTATATACCAATATCGATCCATCATGTACAGCTGAATCCAAAACGTTTTATACTCCATCCTATTTTCTCCATCAGCGCACTTTGGCGCCCAGCTCCCGCATGATCCATTCGTAAACAGCCCACTGGACAGCGTTGACGACAAACGCGCGGGCACTGCAGACGCCTAGGCCCCTAAAAAACACAGACGTACCGCCCTCGCGGTAGGCGATGCGGGTGATTTCCAGCGTCGACAGTCGGCGGGGCTGACCTATTCCTGGGGAAGACGAACCGAGGAGAGGCGTAGTAGAAGAAGCAGGCATATTTGATGATGGAGCCGACGCGACGGGCAGCAGCGCCTGGGCCTGCACGCGCGTCTTGATCACGTCCAGCGGGAAGACGCTGGCCCAGGTGACGACACCGGCCAAGCCGCCGCACATCAACGTCGCCGCCGCGGAGGGGTCCGTCGAGGCAGACACGTCGACGTCGCGCCCGTCCTGGCCCTGCGCGTACCGCCGCCATGCATCTGTGGCCAGCAGGTACGACCAGAAGTAGAAGCCGTAGCCGATGCTGTCGCGCAGGGCCGTGACGGTGCCGCCCAGAAAGAAGCCGCGCAGGCCCTCGGCGCGCCACACCTGGCGGGCAATGGACCACGACGAGGGCGACTTGGAGGGCGGCGCTGCCTGGGCCTGGCCGCCAGGTGTCTGGCCGGCCGCATGCGACGATGAAGATGCCGACGGCCCGGGGCCAGCCAGTGCCAACTGGGCGCGACACTTGATCAGCTCGGTGGGTGCGCTGACGATCCATGTGGCCAGGCCAGCGGCGGCACCGGCGAGCCATGTCGTGGCGGCGGTTGTTTGCGGCGGCGGCGATGCGGACGGATCGCCAGACGGCGACACAGGCGTGCCCATCAAAAAGGTTTCGGCCTGCCGGTAGGACACAAAGAGCAGCGCATTGAGGGCGCCATAGCCGAGGACGGGCGCTGCGGCACCGGTGGCAAGCGCAGCTGTGCGCTGGAAGAGGGAAGGGCGCACTGCACCTGAGCTGGCGACACTGGCGGCACTGGGGCCGGCAGCACCTGCAGCCCCCAATGGACCAAGTCGGGCATCCCTCCCCGCCTGAAGGCGGACCTTGACGAGGTCGAGCGGGTTGCCGATTAGGATGCCGGCCGCGCCACTGATGTAGCCGGCCCAAAAGTCGGCGGACATGGCGGTATGTGCATGTGCGCGACAGGAATGTGCTGTGTAGGCGGACCGCACGTTAGAAATTGCCGATTTAAAGCGAGGCAGGTTTTTAGGTTTTTAGGTCTAGTGGCGGACCTTGTCTAGTTGCTCGATCACAAGCCAAAAGCCATGTAATACTGCTTGGCCTTTATAAAGGTCGCTAAGTTGACAAACGCGGGGCCGTTCGTTTGGTGTAGATCAGCGCGAGGTCCTTTTTGTAGTCAGAAGTGGCCCTCTAAAAATGATATCAAAACCGCCCAAGTTAGTTCAGCAGGAATGGAAAGGTGCAAGAGACAAAACAATTACGAAAAAAATATAAATAAACCTTCCTCAAAAATAGAATTGAAGGACAATGCGGCAAAACGAGCAAAAATGGAAACCCCTGGGACTTGAAACCAAAATCTTTGCCACCAGCAATGGGCCAAAGGACTGGGGCGTTGACGGCAAAACGCCAAATATCAACACCGTTGGCTGTCGTCGTACGGAAGCGCAACACACTCATTGGGACTGCCTTGAATTAAAATCTTTATGCTTTTTTATTTTTCAAGAGTAGTTTAGTTAACTGCGCTTGGTGTGGGAGACAGAGTGCAATGTAGCACACCGGCCATTCTATCCAAGGCCAAACTGAGTTGTCCTTTTTCCCCTATCTTCGACAGACGACACTTGGCAAGGCTCCCTTGGTCGCTTGGCTTGCCTCATGCGTCCTGAACTATTGTCCTCTCCCTCCACTGGCTGCCCACGAGCTCCCAACCTCTCCTGTTTCGAATGTATATGTATAAGAGAATTGAAGAAAAGTGAGAAAATAGACAAAAAAAAACGACTATGAACAAGGCTGGCGCACAAACAAAGCTGAAAAAACGACGTCTTTGCGCCCGGCGCGCTGATGAAGAAGCGAAAAGACTAGATGACGCACTATAGACAGAGAAGATATGAGGGGGAAAATGCGGAGTGAATGTGACGGGGAATCGAAGAACAAGAAAGAAGTCTAGAACAATAGAAAAGAAACAAGAGGCTGTCTCTGGGCTACAAGGAACAGCCTCCCAAACTGCATCGTCTAGAAATTCTCCTTGCCCCAGACGAACGAGAAGCTGTTGAAAAAATGGATTAGCAAAATTATTCTGACCGGCGAAGGTATACGGTATACGTCACAAAAGACATGATAAACTTACCCAGGTTCGCTGTACTTATTGCAGAAAATATGCAGCGTGCTGCCGAGACCCTTGGGACCGCAGAAGAATACACCGGCCTCAGCAGGCGTGTGCAACTTGCGAATGCCCCGGAAGATCATGTCCCAGTTGGGGCGGCCGAAATTGGTCGGCGCGCGCAGACCCGTGATGGCGTCCTTGTCTGCGTTGGCATCGTTGATCATGATGTTCGTGGCATCGTCAATTTTGATCTTGGCCGTGAGGTACGTGTGGATCTCAATGCGGTTGTCCACATCCTGCGCCTCAATGGCCAGGAGCAGTGACCGGAACCACTCAAACGAGCCAAAGTCACGGCAAATCCAAACAAAGTACACCTTGGACAGGCGCGTCTTGGACTGTGGGTAGTTCATCCGGTACCATATCGACTTGAGAATCGATGCAAACGGCGTGACACCAATACCGGCACCGACCAGCACCGACACCTCGTACTTGAACACATCCTCGGATGCCGAGCCAAAGGGTCCATCAACATAGACGCGTGGAAGGACACGCCGCAGCGCCGGGTCGACGTCGTTGTTATCGCCGTTGACACCGACCACCTTGGACGCATCCTTGTCTTTGCGATCGAACTCGCAACCCAGAGCTTTGGCCACCTCGCGGGTGAAGTCGCCGACAACACGCATGTGGATGGAGATGTAGTCCTCCTCCGGCGCGCTGGTCAGCGTGAACGGGTGGTATTGCCAGATCGACACGGCCGGGCAGCTGAAAAAGATGTACTGGCCCGCGCGGGTCTTGGTGTGTTCCTTCTTGATCTGGATCTCGCACACGTTGCTAGGGTGCTGAATGACTTTGGAAATGTACGTCTTGTGACGGCCCCGAAGCTCACGCGCGACACGCTCCGCCAAGTAGATAAAGCCGCCGTACATCCAGTACTGCCAGAAAACGCCGACGGCCTGTGTGCCAATAGAGACACAAAAAGGCGCAACATCGGGCTGAATCATGCAGAAAGCACCGTGGATCGACCAAAAGAAGAAGAAGATGACAAACATGTGGTGCGTGTACCAGAAACGCTCGTAGTTGGCACGACGCGGCTTCTCAACTGACGTGAGAACCATGCCCATGAGCGCGGTCAACATTGTGTAGCCAGTCCAGCCAGGGCCGGATGTAAAGTTGGCGAGCAGGAAGCCATAGAAACCGAGGTGGTTCTTGGCAGAAATCTGAGCAAAGTTGTTCCAGTGAGCAATCGTGTGGACCCACGAGAAAAAGACGATCGACCAAGCCGTCGTGATGTGGAACGTGATGTTCTTGTCGAATTGAATAATGCCATTCAGCGGCGTTTGGCGGGCAAGCGAGATGAAAGTACGACAGACGGGGAACAAGATCATAGCCACGTCGAAATGCAGAACGAGGGCAGCAGCACGAGCAATCATATATGTCGGGCCGAAGACATCGCGGGCGGTTTGCAAGCTGTCTTTTCGTGCATAGTTGACAAAACCAAAGGCGAACACCATGCCGTGAAGCAGCATGAAGACAAACACGAAGCTAAATGTGGTTCAGTTAGTATTGTTCATATGAGCACCGTTCGACAAAAAATCGAAAACAGAAACAAAAAGGCAGAAATCACAGCGATAGTTGACGTACAATCGGCGGTAGCCTTCGTTGATCATCCAACGGTCAAACTTCTCGCGGTTCGTCAGTTCCTTCTGCTTCTCCTGGGTCATCTCGCCCGAAAGAAGCATCCGTGTTAATGGCGTCCATCGTGATCGCTCTGACTGCTTCTCCCGGTAGCCACCGTCGTAATCGTTGTAGCCCGACATTGTCGTTCGTGGAGAGTCGTCGAGTTCTCGTCACGTGAAACTCGATGACCGTCCTTCTGAGCAGAACGCCCCCTTCCTGGTAAAACCCCAAGTAGTCCACGACAGTTAGGTTCCGCTCGGGGATTCCGTTTGATTTATTCGTTGCAATGCTGATGTGAGCGTATCGTATCGGCAAGGTCGTGAGAATGAAGAAGACGTGAAGAATAAAAGATGTTCAGAGCCTGCTGAAGAAGATCGACTGTTCGGAAAAGGAGTGTAATCGGCCTGCGGAAGTGAATGTACAATCGATCGATTAAAAACGAACGAATTTCGAGCCTGCGAGGAAGAGAAAGGAGCCGCCGAGGAGAATGTCGGGTGTCAGCGGAAGACAGCAACAATTTGGCAAACAACAGTCTCTCGCCCTCGAAGATGAAGGGAGGACAGAGACCAACGCAGACAGAAATCGAAAATGGCGATGATGACAAAAGAAAAGAATAGGAAAAGGGGAAGAGAAGGGAAGGAAAGAAACGAAGGGGGGAAAGAAAGGAGAAAAGACAGGCTTCGGTGTGGATGCGTGCGGAAAGAAAGGACAGAAGGAACAAGAAAGGAAGGCAACAGGTAGCAAAGAAAGAAAAGGAAGGGAAAGAAGATAGAAAGGAAAGAAGAGAATGGGTGGATGGGGGAGATCGGGGGAGTGTTATGAGAAGTGCCAAGCGTTTGGTGCTTCAGAAACATAAGGCGATTTTTGTTGTATGTCGTAGATCATACCTCGAGACAATGCTTGCTCCCGGCGGCTGTTGTGATTGGGGACTGGGATTGGGTGTCTGTGTGTGTGTGAGGGAGATGCGAGGTGAATTTGCCTGGGCCTGGCCACAGCCTTGACCGTGGCTATTAGAGTGACAAGGGCGACACGACAAGGAATACGTCGCCCGTTTCTACGTCGTACGATACTCCGTTTTGTTGTTTTGGCTTTGCGGTTTTGTGGTTTGGCGACTGGGGTCGAGGTGCTCTGGCAGTGGATAACTTGTCTTAAGCCCCGACAGGGCGTTCGATGTCGTGGTACTCCGTACAAGCAATGGAGTTCCAAATCCAAAAGAGAGCCGTGACGGACTAAAAGAAACGTACCGTTACCGTGTAGGGACCTGGGAGAATATCGGCTGTATGGAAGATAGAAAATGTATGAAAAAGGTGACATTTAAAGCAGGAGAAAGGCCAAAGGTGATAAAAAGAGCCGGCTTGTAGACCGTAGAGTAAACAAACATGCAGACATCAGCCTTGGAATATGCCAAACAGGAGAAGTCGGATGCTATTTTCGTTCGCTTGGAAACCCTGTCGTGAGGGCAAGGTGACGAAGAAAAGGGGCATGAGACAGGGTCTACGCAAAACGGCTATTGACTACAACGATTCTGCATCGTGAGAAGCAGTAGGACAACGGCAGTAGAGAAGGAGCGAACGCTACAATGACAGCTGAGTGGTGTTTAGTTTTTCAGGGGCTCCTGCATGTACTTTGGCGCCAGGAGAAAAATGACGGACTGAAAAGAAGGGCAATGTTTGCCGGGGGTGGAAGGAGGGACCGAGTGGGAGGAAGGAAGTAACGCAAAGTTATGACGCAGAGAAGGGGATCGAGAACAGGAAAGTGCAACGGCCAAAGAAGAGCAGGCATGAAAAGGGGGAAAGAGCAATGCGGCCGTCACGGACGCTGAGGACGAAACAAACACAGCCAAGTTGGGGCTTGGACGGGCACCATGGGTTGGTAGGCTAGGAAAATAACGGACTGTAATAGTAGCACAACATCTCAGCAGACGATTTCGAGAAGAAATGGGAATTGCAGATGAGAAACCGGTCTTTTCAAAACAGCATACTTCCATGGGCCTTTTCATGAGAGACGAGTGGACTGCGAAGCACTAGGTTTCAAGCTTGTAAGAAGTTAGAGTAGGGATAAAGGCTATCTAGTGGGGCAGAAGGCGCGACTGGTGGTATTCATAGAACAATCTCACAAGCGGCAGGTACGATGCATAGACGTCGTAATCTACTTCGCAATACTGGGCTCGCTACATAGCAGTAAAAGCAGTGCTTCGTACGCGTCACTCATATCTAACGCGAAGTTCGTTTAAGAGCATCGTGGCCATGGGTGAGGTGAACAAGCATGTTTGACCAGGGGACTGAAGACGGTGAGGGAAACACATTGTCAAACTACAGAATCAACAAAAGGCGAAGAAGAGCGACACACGAGCATATAACAGGATTGGCGTGCACCCGGTCGCATAGGTGGGCAATGGCGCCATTTTGACAATATGAAGCGGCTTGTGAAGCTGTTTGAAGACCGTGATGTGTGAAAGAATGTGAATACGTGAAGGGGGAGTGTAAGTCGCGGCCGGTCAAAACGTCTGCTTTTGGCTTGGAAAAGGCAGGGAGGCCATTTCATTGGTGGATGAGCCCCACCTGAAGTGTCGCAGGTCGTTTCGTCAGGGGCTTTCTGTGACAGGAGGGGCGGGACACTGGAGGGACGCGGGCCTGGCCCTGCCAAAAGGGGTGGACAGTTGACAGGGTGGGGCCGGCGAACGCTGGGACTTAGCGGTCGACTAAAGCACAACCAAAAGGAGAACTTCGAACATAGAGAAGTTCATAGTCTTTCGCTATCAAATAGTCACAAACAGCCACCATGAGTGACGCCCATTGGCACTCGTTCTGCACGATCCCTGCAGCTTGTTCATGCTGGAGCACAGATGAATGGAGATTTTCGTTCCACAGACACCGCCTAGCCGGCGAGAACCAAAGAATCGAGAATCATTGTCCATCTTTGGACCACTCATTGGTCGCCGACGTTCTATTGCCCCGGCACTTCTCTGCCGTCTTATCTTTACAAATTTATGTTTCTAGAGCAAGCAATGTCTACTTTGTAGAAAAAGCACAAATTTAACTAGTCTTGTTGTGCCTTTTATCTACTTCGAGTATCCTCCGTACGAGTGAGCTTAACGAACAGAATATGGGAAGAAAGAAAGTAAGGATGGAGAGAAGAAAGAATATTCTGATATCGCATTTGCATATGGCAAGAAGCACCACTGGCTGCACGCGAATTCCATTCTACCAAATCTCTCTTAAACTTGCCAAATTCACAAGTTCGCTGTCGGCTCTTGGCATCTTTTGAAGGACGCACCCCGGAGGCCGATCTCTAAGCATAGAACTGAAAGAGACGGGAAAAGGAGGTGCGCCTCCTTTTTGATCTTTTGTTTTGGCCGCAAAGCCACAGAAATATGCGCGTACCCTTATTTGTCCTGGCTTTATGGGAATACCCGTGCTCGTTTTGACAGCTATCTACGGAGTAATTTGGTAACGGTTTCCTAGACGGCAACAATCAGCTACAGGTTGTATTTTTAAGTGAAATTCGAAGCTCGAAAGAAAGCACCGAACATCGACGTGACTCCATGCATTGTTCTCCTTACGTCGTACTTTGTGACGCATTCGGGGTAGACTTTGAATGTTGTATTCTAGACAATTAAGGAGGAACAGCAACGCGTTATCATGGGGTGTGACATTTCAACGCTTATGAATCTACACAACATGTCTGAGGGTATACGGCACCATCGCTTACTTACAGATACTGTTCTCATTGATAGTGAGCCACGTAGGCGATATCAAGATATAATTTGACGATGCAGACAAAGATAATCGCCGAAAGAGATAGACAGCATGGAAACCAAGAAAACTGGCAAATAATGCGACACAGCACTGGTTGTGCAATCACGGATGACATACGTAAAAGGTTAACGACAATCTTGCGAAAGAAACGAAAGTGTTGATATTCTACGGACAGATGGTGCCATAACATAGAGTAATGATACCCGACAAAATGTTACGATTCATTACCAATCGACATATCTCGGAGTTTCCAAATTGCTCTATTGAGACATCATCTACCACGAAGAAGCAAGGTGAAGCCGATATTTGCAGCAACGAAAAAGGAAATAAGAGAAATGGACCGGAACATACAGTGTAGACCCCTCAAGTGTATGAATGCAATATCAACTGAACACACAAAATGCTAAAGAACCAAAAGCAACTAGGCGCACGAAGACATGGAATGAGATATTTGGAGGTGAAGGTGTATGAATGAATGCTAACTGCGTGTGACAATGCAATAATCGAGTAGTAGTATTTATGGAAAGGAAGTAAATTGGGAAGCGTCGCGTTGTGCACTCATGGTATCGTCGTCTGTCCGTCGTCTCTCCTTAGATACCTGCTCCCCAGCCATCTCCTAGTAATTCGTACCCTTGCTCTTACCGTTGCCGCCCCATCGTGAAGCCGGTATCGAAACTAACAGCAGTCTCCAAAACCAAATCACGGTGTGCGCAACAATCCCAGGATGATATAATAGAAACTCTTGTCACAGAAAACAGAACAATAAAAGCTCTCGCATCGCTTCGGCTTTAATCTGCTTGTTGTCGCATAGTTGTGACTCGCATACTCCGATGCACCCAGAGATCGTTCTCGGCGTAGGTCGGACGGGTCGTCTAAGAAACGGTAGGGAGCAGTCTCTGTGTCTAGATGGCGTATTTACGGGTCCACTCGCGTGCGGTCGCCTCGTACTTCGCCCGGTCGGTCTTGTACACGTGAGCAATCTCAGGCACCAGCGGGTCATCCGGGTTCGGGTCCGTCAGCATAGAGCAGATGGACAGCAGAACTGCATTGTCTGTTAGCTATCTGTCTAGAGCATAGAAAGGATGTGGACAAACAGGATCGGTGTGGCGTACCTTTTGAGATGGTCAAGGCCGGGCTCCACTGGTCACGCAGAATGTCCAAGCAGATGCTGCCGTTAGAGTTGATGTTCGGGTGGTAAATACGAGTTGTGAAGTTGACCTTGGGAGGCTTGAAGGGGTAGTCTGTGGGGAAGTGGATAGCGAGGAAGAAGACACCGCCGGAGTAAGGAGAGTCACCCTGTCGAATGCTTGTTAGTACATTAATCATTCTGCCGCTGTTCAAACCAGAAGACAGCCAGGGAGAGGTTCGCGTCTGCAGAACGTCGTAGGTGTGGACGGTAGGCTCGAACCCGTCGTTCATGTATGCGATAACATAGACAGCTGCTATGCTCCGAACTGCCGACTACATGTATGGACGCATGGACACTTTGCTGTGGCAACATGGAGCGAAACAGTTTCACCAGACCGCACACATATGACGCCTGCAAACGAACGACACCCAGCGACGAAGGTTCGCAGTTGTAACTTACGGGGCCCATAATTGTTGCTTGCCAGTGGAACTGCATATTTGTTAGCATAATGCTTTTTTGAGGCATCGTTCTTGCCATCCCATCGACCTCTTCCTCTCCTCATGAACCCAAGGCCAGGACGTGTCCGCAAAGCGATGGTATTCGGCGAGAGGACAGTGATGGGATGCAAAGAGCGGAGCAGGATATAGGTGGAAAAGCTACATACCAAATCTTCGCCAACCGGACCAGCCGAGCAGGACGAGGGCGGATCACTGTAAAATTGTTAGTTCTTGTTATTGGAGTAAAGAAAAGTGTCGCGAGACACATTGTGCCAGCCCCGTATGACGGCAGATTGGTGAAATGATGACTTGTGCCAGTCCCCAAAGTATCGCCAGTCCTGAGCAATGCAGGTCTGCTGAATAAACACCAAAAGGAGCTGGCAGCGGTGGTAATGGTGATGATGATGACGAAGGTGAATAGGCAGGTCAAGGGACAAAAAAGCCCCGCGCACGACTCAGCCCCACCTTGGAAGCCTTATTTTCGGGCTACCCGGGGTGGGGAGAGGGATGGATGCAAAGTGATGACGAGGGATGGCACGAGGTTCAAAAGAAGTGACGATGAAGATGAGGACTTCGGGAAAGGAGAAGGAGACGAAAGAGGAAGAACGTACCGGCCAAGATCCGCGAGCTCCTTGTTAATGCGCTTCAAAGCCATTGTGACGTTGTGTTGTGGTGAAGGAAAAGAGGGGATGAGGTCGGCAACGTGGATCGCAGCCTGTCGTCGATTCTCAGGGTCGTCAATAGGCGTCGACGCGCTCGATATGAACCTGAAAAGTTGATGGTAAGGTCGTGTTTGTTGGTATGACGGTGACGAAGATGTGGCTGTTGTCAAACAAGAGGCGTGTTCTGGATGTTATATATGGTCAGTATGGAAGCTGGGAGAAGCGTGGCGAATGTTGAGGCGGCTGGCAATGGTGCAAAGAGCCAACAGTAAATGGCGAGTGCATAGGAAGATAGAAATGGGGAGGAGAGGAAGTAAGGCGTTGTATGCAGATTGCAAATGCGGACGGTGATGCGAGGTTGCGTGAGTATCAACAAACTTACCGATTTGTGAGGGTGGTTGGATGGGAAAGAAAGGAAGGGAGAGATTTGGTTTTCGAAGCGGCGAGAAGTGAAAAGAAAGAGGGATGGTTTTTTCTAGGGAACACGTTAGGGAAGAAAAAGAGGGCCTTGGCCGCTACAGAGGGGGCAATGACCGCCGAGGCTGGACAAATGACGGCGTCTGTTGGTGGAAATGGAGGGGAAAAGAGGAAAGAACGACCCGCCGCCCAGTGTGTGCGGGTCACCTTCCTTCTTCGCCGGTGTCTGTGCCTCATTCTGCCTTCCACCGCCCCTGCGTTTCTGCCTCTACTTGTCGCCTGGCGAGCCGTTGTAAGGCCCCTGGACCAATCATCTGTTGTCAGGCACCAATCTAGCACCGAAATGTTACCAGGGCGTCTAGAGCCTTCTGTCCTGCCTGGCGGCAAAAAGCAGTCCAAAAAGGGTTAAAGACTGCACAGCCACATTTCATTATGTAATCTTAGAATGTTTCTTCTCATTTCGAGCTTGTAAAAGTACCCTCATGACTCAGACAAACAGCTCGTAGGAAGCATTGGGAAATAATGGCTGAATAGATACTTCGGCTAGTATATTGTAAATATCACCGTTCGTCGTATATCCTTCTCTCCTTTTGACTTTTGAATCGCTGCTTATGCAAAGGCCTGCACACCCGTGATCGCACGGCCAATGATCAGGCTGTGGATGTCGCTCTGCCCCTCGTACGTCTGTGCCACAAACAGGTTGGCCACATGCCGGCCGATGCCGTACTCGTCGCTCACCGCGTTGCCACCAAAGATCTCCTGCAGCGCGCGCGCGCCCTGCAGCGCCTTGTCACAGTTTTGGCGCTTGATCATGCTGATCATGTCGGGCAGCCCGGAAGCGGCGTCACCACCGGCATCCTTGACGCGGCCGACTTGGATGGCGGCCAGCGTACCGAACGCGGCATCCGTAGCGGCGTCCGCCAGCTTCTTCTGGATGAGCTGGTACCGTGCGAGCGGGTTGCCGCGGAACTGCTTGCGATCCAACGCGTAGGTGCGGGCCCTGCTGATACAGTCCTCGAGCGCACCCATAACGCCCATAGCAATGCCGTAGCGGGCCTGGTTGAGGCAGCCAAAGGGGCCGCGCAGGCCCTCGGCATGTGGAAGCATGTTCTCGGCAGGCACGGGGCAGTTGTCGAGATGAATCATGCCCGTGATGCTGGCGCGCAGGCCAAGCTTGTTCTTGATGGCGGGCGTCTCGAGCGTGCCGGCCGGCGCGTCCTTGCGCTCAACCAAAAAGCCGCGGATTACCTTCTTGGGGGAGCCATCCTTGGCCAGGCCTTTGGAGGGGTCTGCCACCTTGGCCCAGACCAGCAGTACATCGGCAATCGGGCTGTTGGTGATCCAGGTCTTGGACCCACTCAGGTTGTAGTAGCCCTTCTTGGTTGGGTGCTCTACTGCCACAGCCTCGAGGGAGCCTGGGTCACTGCCATGGTTGGGCTCGGTCAGACCAAAGGCACCGAGGATCTTGCCTTGAGCCATGCCAGGCAGGAAGCGCTCCTTCTGTTCTTCGTTGCCAAACTCATTGATGCCACCCATGACCAAGCTGGACTGCACGCTCATGCCCGAACGGTAGCCCGAGTCGACACGCTCAACAGCCTTGGTGATGAGACCACCGGCCACTGTTGAGACGCCAGCACAGCCGTATCCCTTGATGGTGGCACCGAGCAGGCCCAGCTGACCCATCTCCTCCAGCTGGGACTTGTCGTAGTTCTCATTGCGATATGCCTCTACAAAGGGGCGAAATGCATTGTTAGCTGGACGTATGTTCCTGACAGGAAACTGCAGTTGTCTGCAATTGTGCAGATGGTTGTGCAGTCATGGCGTGTAAATGGACGAGAATAAGCTAAAAATAGCCCAAACATGCTGGCAAAGTGGGAGCTTCAACAGGGAGAGCCGGAAGGCCCAGAGAAAGAATTAAGGGCAGCGTAGCACAATAAAGAGCCGCGACATTTTGACAGCTGCCATCTGTTGGCTATTGTCTTCTCAGGGAGGATTGTGAGGTGAGGAAGGGAGAAGGGGGAGATTAATCAGGGAGTTTCTTCTGTTCTTCTGCAACGGGAACAGGATGAAGAATTTCGCCCCTCCCTTGACCCAGTTCATGAAAAACTCACCTTCTAGGCGAGGCAGTAGCTGCTCCTGACAGTAACGCTCTGCTGTTTCTGAGATCGCTCTCTCATCTTCAGTGAGAAGGCTCTTGGACGAGAGAGGATCTTGCCAATCGAATGTTGTCGCGGCAGGGGTAGAGTATGCGCGACGCGCCACGGCCGGGCTTTGGCGCAAGAGCTGGCTGCCCAGGCGACGGCAGATGTGTCTAGACATTGTGGATGGTGTGGGAAATAACTGACTTAAATCGGAGAGGATAGAAGTGTAATCACGCGATCTGATATACAAAGCCTTTTTGAGTTCCCAAAAGCCTTTGGTGAGGTGCTGGCTGATGCCCTTTAAGTGATGTCAATGGCAGTTGCACTTTTTGTGTTTTGGCCGAAGGCGGACAGATGACTAGCGGCGAATTATCCGAACGAGTGCCGATTCGGAAGGAACTCGAGGTGATTTCGGAAGGCCTGGCCACGCTATGGCGATGCGATTAGGTATTAGATGTGCTGGGGCAAGCTCACATGCAGCGTGCTGGCCAGGTTTTTGGCTCGTTTTAGCTGGGGGATCAGTCAAGCCAGCGAGGCATTTGCGGGGGCGGTAGCGCTGCAAAGCGGGCGACAACCGCCTTCCCGGTCTGGCGCTTGTTTTTATTTATTTATTTATTTATTTTTATTTTCCGCATTTACTTTCCCCAAATGGCAGTTGCATCCCGCCTTACCACTTTCACGTCCGTTTTGGGTAATTTTATCCTCCATCACCAAGGATGAATCGATGCAAGAGCATCGAGCCCCTTTTCTCGAGCCAGTACCCTTCCATACTCTCAAACTCTGACGCCGACGCTCCACCTGACGTACCATTTCATACCGCTTCCATTGTGCTTTTTGAGCATTTTTGCCTCATTCCGATTGAGTTGCCAAAAATAACGATTGTCCGGACCACCCTTGGCGTTCATACGCCGGCACTTGGCTGAGGAAAAAAGCAACGAGAAGATGCTTTTGTATACGTTTGACAGCTCACTGCTAACTGCTTCATTCCAAAACCACCTAGCAAGAAGAAGGGATACCTAAGAACTGGCTCCGCGGAGCGAGGTGAAGACAGCTTCTGAGAAACACCTCCGCACTCAAGACGAAATCTGACGAGGATTCGGGACAATGACCAAGGAGACGGATGAAGGGCGGACGACATCGCAAAGAACGGGACTCCGATCCTCGCCACTGCCGGCCGAGGCTTCGATCTACTTGGCCTCGTGGGTTATCGATTCTGAGTTCCATTCTTGTCACATCCCTCCCAGTCTGGAATTGTGCAACAGGAATGTGCTACACACCGGTGTTTGGCCAATCAGCATATGAAAGGCTCTAGACCACAGACAAGCAAGCCACACAGGTTCAGTTCAAACCGTCCGTCTCGCTGTGCACGATGGGTTGGGCCAAATTCCAGAGCCTCGCGCCATTAACCACTAGACATTCTTGGCGGGCCTTTTGGAGTCCCTTTCCCCTCCCTTCAGCCCCTTGCTGCTTTGCGTTCTTGGCGATCTAGCTGCTCAGATCTTTGCCGCCTCCAGCCTCTCCTCTGCGAGCGCAGAACAGCACACAGATCTCGCTGTGGAATGCAGATGTCTTAATTCGCCTCAGAAAATGAGGCATAATGCGTCGTACACGCAGTACGCACTCTACGCGTGGCACGCAGCCAGCCCCTGGGCGTGGACAAAACCGGTATAGTCTAGGAACGCCTAGGGAGAAATGAGGCTTTTTGCGTCTGTTGGAAGCGTTGGGAGAGCCGACAGGTCCCTGATGTGCAGATCTTCATACGTTCACAACACCTCAATGGCTGCAGCCGCTCTTCTGTTGCTCATCTTGCTTCTACCCATCTTGTTCTGGCCATCTTCTTTACACTGCATTCCTGAGTTGATCCATTTTCCACAGTTATCGAACGGTTTGGCCAACGAAACGCCGTCCTTCACGGCCTTTGACTCTCCCTAGTGGTGATGGCAGTGCTTTTTGCATTCTTCATCGTGGCCCCCTGCGTTCTGTGGTGTATGTGACTGGTTGTTTGCCGCCAAAGGTCTTGGATCGTGCAGACTACCAGCATGAAAGTGGCCTATCCCTGAGCCATTGGCCAGCTCTCGCCTAGGTATACCGTTTTCTCGCCGTGTCTCTCCCAGAAGAGACACCACACGACGGGCTCAGAGCACGCGCGGCTAATGCCCGTGATTCACCCCACACCCCTACCTGTTCCTGACGATCTAGTTTCGCCGGTCGGAAAAACAAAAAACATAGGAGGCTGAAGAGACAGAAATGGATCGACTACGAAGCAAGAGGCCCAGGATGCGCTTGGCAGCAGACCAAGAGGCTCAGAAATGCAGCCGTTTAAGGGGTGGCAGGTCAAAGGTTTAATGGATTTTGTTCAGGAACGCGGCATCCCCAGTCATGAGAGGAGATGCTGTGGTGCATATAGATTCCAACGTTCTCCTTCATCTCCTTCATCCCTCTCCCCCTTTCCTGCTTCATTTAATTCTATTTCCTTGGATATCTTTTTTACTTTTTCTTCTTTGGCCGCATCGCACTCGGAGATTCTGTCTGTTCACTCATTGTCTTATTATCAGTCTGGGGTGGCACCCGGTTTCCAATATAATACGCCATCCTGTCATCGTCAACTACCGAAACCAGAATTCCTTCATCTCATCCTCACTTCGACAAATCGGCGTACTTTCTTTATTGTTCTTTCTACTTCACGAGTCTCGTCTTTTCAATACCACACGCATTCTTTGACGACCCCATTTCAACTACAACGTACTTTCTTCCCGCAATCCTTACTTGTCGTTACATCCGCCGCATCTTGACGTCCCGCGTTCATCACTTGGTAGCTCGCCCTGCATCGTTACGACGCCATTAGTCATCCTCTTCGACTCACGCCAGAAACCGTTACCTTGCACCTATGGCTCTCTCCTTCCGCTCTCTGGTCCAAGTGGCTGCTGCCACGGCCCTGCTGGCCATTCCTCGTGGTGTCCTGGCTGATACCTCACTCGGCTGCGTTGCCGTCAGCTCAACCTTCCCATCTATGGTTTCTGCCGTTGACAACAGCCCAGATACTTGCAAGGCTACTTGCTCCAAGGGTGGCTACACCTACTACGGCGTGTCCCAACAGTGAGTCGCTCACTCTCTTTACTCTTGGCTTTTCTCATGACTGTCTTTTCGTTCATTCTTTCCTCCTTTCCTACTCTTGCCTCTAGCCCACTCTAACCCAACAACCCCGAACAGGTTCTGTGTGTGCTCCAAGTCGACGCCCACCATCTCAAAGACGTTCGACTCGTCGGCTTGCAACTTTGCTTGCTCGTCGCCCAACCAGGCGCAGATGTGTGGCGGCGAAGACAGCTCCACATTCCAGTTCCTTTACAATCTCTATGAGATTGGTGGTGGCAGCGGCAGCAGCACAGCTTCTTCCGCTAGCTTAACGTCGCAGTCCACGACTGGGACGCCTGCCACCACCACGACTAGCGGCGCGAGCTCCAGCATTCCAGCCGATACCAGCCGCACGACGCCGGCAGGCAGCTCCACCGTTTCATCGCCGACCGGCGGCACATCGCTCACTGTGACAGGCTCATCTGCCTCGTCGGGCTCTGATGTGCACGGCATCCCTCAGTCGACGTCGACCACCGAGGAGACTCGAGTTTTTATCTCGACGGTTGACTGCAGCTGCACGAAGAGCAGCTCTACCAAGGCGCACAACACCCACGCCGTTGTGACGTCCACGACCTTGGTCATCGAGACCGTTTCCTGCAGTGGAGGTGAGACTAACCCAGGCAGCCAATGCACCAACAGCATAATTACCAGCACCATCGTCCGCACCATCACACTCCACAGCTCCAGCTCCGTAACTCTGCACTCGGCCCAGGCATCTGCGTCCTCCATCCCTCCCGTGTCTCGGCCGAGCCCCATTTCCGTGTCCTCGTCCGTTACGCCCATATCTCTGCCGAGTCCTATCTCGGTGTCCACTTCCGTCCCGCCCGTCTCGCTGCCGAGCCCCATCTCCGTCTCCCTTCCTTCTACCTTCTCATCTTCTGAACCATCACGCTCCTCGCCGTCCAGCGACTTCATCGAATCCAGTAGCTCCGTCCCCAGCAACACCACGGCTCCTTCCACCACTAGTATCCCGTCTGATTCTGGCTGCGCCGGCCAGGTCGAGGGCGGTTGCCACACTAACAACGCTATTCCCGGACTCTCTGCGCCCGCCAGCTCCACTCCGTCTTCGTCTACAGCCGACTTGTCCTCTTCTCTCTCCTTATCCGTCTCCTCTTCTACCTCTTCTTCTACCTCTTCTCCTTCCTCTTTCATCGCGAGCAATATCTCGTCTTCCGCGGCGCATCTCCTCAGCTCAATTTCCTCGTCGGCTCTTTCCAAACCTACCTCCTACCTCAACGCCACATCTTCTCTCTCATCGCCCTCTTCCTCTTCTGTCTCCGATGGCGCGTCAGCATCTTCTTTCCCACCTGCATCAGTATCTGCACCGACATCGACGTCAACATCTGCTCCCGCACCACCTGTTGAGCCCTCGTCAAACTACGACGATTATATTACTGAAGAAATACTAATCACAGTTGTGCCCCTCTCTACAGCCGCCGTGTCGACGCATACGACGTCGTCAGTCGTCATTATCTCGCAGAACAACAACCACAACGGGCCCTACAAAAACACGACAATGATTACAGCCAAGCCGGTCACCCCGACCGTCTCGTCAACATCGCCCCATGCGGTCACCAGCAACGTGCCGAGCGTTGTCGTGACGGCCGCAGGCTTGCCCACGTTTGACCAGGCGTCGTTGTTGAGCAAGGAGTGGTATCTGACGCTCGTGGGCCTGACGGTGGCATTTATCCTGTTGTAAGGTGGCTGTTTGCCTCTGCACAATAATAAACGACACAAACCACCAAACAACGAAACAACAAAAAACCCCGAAAATCACTTACAACGGCAACAGTGCCATAAACTCACGAAACGTTTCCTTTGTCCAATCTGTCCATATTATAATCCTGTTTATTGCATCATGGTCAGCATCAGTTTGTCTTTTTTATGCGTCTTGATTTTTTTTATTCCTTTGGTTGACTCACTTTTTGAGGGCTATACACCGATCTGCTTGCCTTTTGCATTGTTGCTGTTCACGAAAAAGGATGACCGGGATGCTGGGCATTTTGGGCCATCCATTTTCTCGTTTATATCCCAGGCAAGAGCAGCTTTTTGGAGCAACGGATTGCTTCGACTGGTTTTCGGCGCAGGAGAGTAGCTCCTGTTACGTATCTTACAAGCGTATATTCTAATTTCCAGCATTTAATCAAAAACGATATCTCTACATTTTTGGACTTATTTTGGATACTTTCAATATTCTTTTGGATACTTGCCATATTCCTTTGGATATTCTTTTGAAACGCTTTCGCCGAAAGTCAGTGATTCCTGCATGTCGCTGCTCCAATGCGACCAACGACAGACAGCTGTGGCGTTCGGCTCCAAAATCGCACCGGATGACACCCCGATTTACCCGTTGTCTAGAGCAGTCTGCGCCCTGATTTGGACGAAAAGCGACGTAGCTTCGCAGCCACGACTATGCCCGCGCCGTATGTTTGCTTGGCAGAGTTAAAAAGGTATTACAGTGGAGGTCGGACACCATCTTCCCCTCATTCCTCATTCCGCATTCCTTATCTTTCCTTCCAGACGGCAACACATGGGCCTCATATAACTTTCTGCCTTTTCTGTTAGCTCCCACGATTCCGGCTCGCTGGAATGTGAAGATTGCCGTTTGCACATCGCTCGTCTATTGTTCGTATTACATCAAAGTTCAACTGACTGAATTTGTCCAACTTTGGGCATCAACCGAAGCGCGTTAGGTGTCAAAGCCTGGTCCTGTCTCGTCGTATTTGTGACCCTTGCATCGCCAGGTCTATCGCCACAAACTCAACATTTAAATTATCCATCTTCCAAAGCAACCACTCTACATCGACCGACAGTCTTGCCTGGCCAGCGGATATTGTCAAATACAACAACTCAAGTTCATTCACAATCTACAATATGAAGATCACAGAAGTGCGTCGTCGTTCGCAACTATGCTCATCCGCGATGGTCATGCTAACCACGGCAGATCTACGTCTACCCGGTCAAGTCCCTCGGCGGCATCGCGCTATCGGCGGCCGAGCTCGGCGCGCAGGGGATCCGGTATGACCGGCGATTTATGCTGATGACGGCCCAGCGCAGCAAGACAGGGGCGCTGCGCAACATGGGCATTTCGTCGTTTCCGGGGTGTGCCCTGTTCACGCAGGAGTTTGCCACAGACGACGCCACCACAGCGGGCGAGAGCCAAACTAAGGAAACCCACAGTAGAGAAACCCAACCGAAAACAAATGACAGCAGGGACAGCGGGGACGCCGTCATCGTTCGCTACCACCCGCCCGAGTCCCAGCCTGAGTCCAAGTCCGAGAGCACCTCGGTCGACGGCGTGGGCGCTGGAACGAACCGCATCATCATGTCGCCCGTGCAGCACCCCCCGCTGCGCATCCCGCTGGAGCCGTCCATCCGCACACTCAAGACGCTCGAGGTGAACTTGCAGGGCAGTCCCGCGCAGGGCTACCGCATGGGCGAGCCGTACGATGCATGGTTCAGTGCGTGCTTTGGGTTCGACGTGGTGCTGGTGTACATTGGCGACGGGCAGCGCAGGGTGCTGGGCGAGACGCTCAAGAAGGGTGTGACGGTCCGGACGCGGAAGCGGGAGCCGAAGGCGGCGGCGACGACAACAACGGTAACGCCGTGGGCCGCCATCCTCTCGTTCCTCGTCGCCGCCTGGCTGCGTCTGCTGGCGGTCCTCGGCCTTCGAACGACGGCACCGCCAGAGTCCGACGAGCCGTGGCTGGCGTTCGCGGACGCGGCGCCGCTCCTGGTGACATCGCAGTCGTCGCTGCGCAATGTGCAGACGCGCATGTCCGCGGGCGTCGCCGTGCCCATGTACAAGTTCCGGCCTAGCATCGTCGTGGACGGGGACGGCGAGGCGGCGTGGGCCGAGGACTACTGGGGCGAGCTGACCGTGCGACCGTCGTCCACGGATGCTGGCACCGGGCCGCGACCCATCCACCTGCTCCTCACCGGCAACTGCGCACGCTGCGTCTCGCTCAACGTGGACTACAAGACGGGCGCGCGGGCGGCCGGCGAGCTCGGCGAGGTGCTAGGCCGGCTCGGCAAGGACCGGCGCGTGGACGCAGGCGAAAAGTACTCGCCCGTGTTTGGGCGGTATGCGTTTTGGGACCAGCGGGGCGGCGACGGCAAGGACGACGACACGGACGACGACACGGACGAAGACATTGTGCGGATCGCCGTGGGAGACGAGGTGGCGGTGACACGGCGGAATGCAGAGCGGACGGTCTGGGACTGGCCCTAGATAATCAGGAAGCGGCTGACGAGAGAAGCACGATACGGAGTGAAAGAGGCAAGCAGTGGCAGCGTCCATGTCGACGTATAGTTTACCGTTTTTTTTTGCGTTGCTTATTCTCGTGCGTTGCCCGTCACAGCGTGTCCGACATTTTTGAAAAGATCGATTTAACGCCGTCCACCAGCCTGTCCCGCAGTTCGGTTGCCCCCGAAGCACTTGCACGCCGTTGGTCTCTGTTTTGGGTGTGTGGCCCGGGCTCTTGGACTGTCATTGGTTCCACGCCTGGCGGTGTTTGCAGGAGCGGTGATGCGGCTGGAACGACAGCCAGGCCCGATTCTTTTGTTGCGGCTGTGTTGTTAGACCTGAGAGTCATGAAAATATGCAAGTATGCAAGTGGAGAGGAACGTACTAACCAGACGAATATTGCCTGCGCCGCCGATGCCGAAAGACTGCCGTCGATGCGTGTCACGGACGACTGGGTTCTGACGGTTCTGGTGATTATGGCCGTGACCGTGACTGTGACTGTGACTGTGACTGTGACTGTGACTGTGACTGTGATTTGTCGTTCCGGAGCTCCCACCGTCCACGTTTACACAGTCGCGGAAAGGTACGGGTGCAGGACCAATGTTGCTGTACGCCGGCGGTGGATCGTCATCGTCTTCGTCTTCTGGAAAGGATGTGAAATCGTGTCGGACAGGCCCGGCCATGATGAGAGGCAACTAAAATAGCTGGAACAAATAAACCGACGGGAAAAGCAACATAAACATGGAAGCCCAAACAGATGTGTAAGCCAAAGGTCCTGGCGTCCATACAACAAATAAACTTTTCTTGGCAACGGAGCGTGAGGCAGAGAAGCCCCGGATGCCAAGACATTTAACGGCACTGGGGCCTTTTTATCTGGTTCATTTGGCCCTTTTCTGGGGCCTGGTCATGTACCCCAGATTTGGGGACTGGACTGTTATCGGGGCTCTGCATCTCCGCATATCCTTTCCAGACTCTCGTTCCATGCCGTCGTTTACCAGCCCCAAGACCAAAAACCAGGAAATCATGCCAGGTCAAAAGAATGACCACAATCGAGGACGATCTGTCTCGTCATGAGCCGTCAAAGGAGAAGAAATGAAAGTCGACCCGCGCACTTCTCTGCTTTGTCGAGACAGGAAACGGCCGCATGACCACACCGCTTGCGTCGTCGATAGTCTGAAAGTCGACCAGAGATAACGCCAAGACTTGCGATTGGGCCAGAACCGGGGCCCAAAACAACGGTCATGGCCTCGCCCTGTCCGAGAGGAGAAGCATGCCTTTGTCGCGAGATAAGAGACGCAATGCGGTCCGTCTGTGATATTTGTGACAGTATGCGCTGACACAGGAAAAGGACGGCAGAATTTAGCTGGCAGGAAGTACCTGGCAGAATATGAAATTATACGATACAAAACGCAGTGTCATATGACCGCCTTTATGTCCTGCCCCATCTGCCCTTCTCTCGACACCAGAAGAAACAATCCAACCTGGTTATACCGTCGCGAGCCAATAAACACAGGAAACGGTTAACGGCCCGCGGGTGATGACTGATCTCACGTGCCGCTGTGGTCCGCTGTGGCCTGTGGTGCCTCGTCAGAGCCTCTCTCTCCCTCGGGCCATTTGTTCTCTTCCGATCCAACGTCACTTTCCATTTAAATACCATGGCTACTGTGCCTCACAGATCTGTACAATAAGGAGAGTGTGCCTCCATGCTCAGTACGTCGACCAACATCTTCGCGGCTAAATTGAAGAGTGGCACACGATATAGAGAACGGACCACCAACAGGCCAAGAGAAAGAAATCTCGCGCATCTGCCTTTCTGCCCTTTTTCACTCCATTTACCCATCTTTCTGCAGATCATTCCTTGTCCTCATTTGAGAGTCCATGCGTGCAACAAAACGTTGAGAACGAGAAAAGGAAAGGACTAGGACAGCGCCACTCGGTCGCATTCAACAAACTGGGATAGAACGAGAGCGGCAATATAAAACAGCCGACGTAGACGGTGCATGTGTGTGGCACCTAGAATGAGAACGCCATTAATATGGGCTGCACTCGACAGCCTCCGCTTCCTTCTGCCGCCTCCTTACCCGCGTAAATTGGTTTTATATCGATTTGACGGCCTGCCATAGAGGCGACTGCTCGGCCTTGCTTTCTCGTCGCTTCTCATCATTTCTGTCGTCCCCTTTCCCTCCTCTCAATATAAATATATTTCTCATAATGAGATCCCGCTTGTCCATTCCGGATAGAAGCGAGAGGGGAGGGGGGGGCAGAATGAACCATGGGGAGTCCCTGCTCTTCGTCTCGAGCCTCCCTGGCAAGTCGTGATAGTCTTTCTTCGTCTTTCTTCGTCTTTCTTCGCCTCTCTCCTCTCTCTCCTCTCTCAGGGTGCAATCATTTGTCTGCATCGATGTCGTCCCATCACACACTCTGGAAAACGACCTCGTCCTAGCACAACGCAGACATCCGTTCTGGCTGCCACACGCCCACAGACCACAATGTGAGACCGCTGAGTGTCTCGTGATGCTCACACTTGCTGGCCACCTCTCGTATCTTCGCAGCCGCGCGTCACAATGTCCATCGCGAGCACCGCATCGTCTGTCGCGGCCTCGACGCTCGCCACGTTGGCGACTCTGACCACCGACCTGGCCACCGCCGCATCGACGTCGACATCCACCATAGACACATCACCAACGCCTTCGGCCACGCCCTCGGCCACGCCCTCGGCCACCCCCGTCCCCAGCCCCGGCAATGGCCCCGGCAATGGCCACCACGGCACGCATGCCGGCCCCCATTCCCACGACAGCCGGCGCAGCGTCGTCATCGGTGTCGTCTCGTTCCTCCTGCCCTTCACCACCGCCGTCGTCTTCCTGCGCTTCTACACCCGCCGCTATCTCAGCCGCCGCGCCGATGCCGTCGGCGCCGACGACTGGACCATGCTCGCCGCCCTCGTGCTCGCCGTCGTCGACGGCGTCACCATGCTGCTCATGACCACCCAGGGCTTCGGCCGCCACATGTGGACGCTGACCGCCGACCAGATCACCACGTACGAAATGTACTTTTACCTCTCCATCGTCTTCTACTATGCCTGCCTCGGCACCGTCAAGACCGCCATCCTGCTGCAGTACCTGCGCGTCTTTGCCGTCAAGATGCGCAAGATCACCCTCGTCGTACTCGTCCTCATCGGCCTCTGGAGCACCGCCCTCTTCCTCGCCGGCGTCTTCGCCTGCCAGCCCGTCCGCGCCTTCTGGGACAAGTCCGTGCCCAACCACCACTGCATTTCCGATCTGCCCCAGTGGTACATCAACGCCGCCGGCAACATCGCCACGGACATTCTGATCTTCGCCCTGCCCATCCCCGTGCTGTGGCGCCTCAACCTGCCGCAGTCGCAGCGCCTGTCGCTGATTGCCGTCTTTGGCCTGGGCTTCTTCACCTGCGCCATCTCCGTCATCCGCATCTCTTTTTTGAATCTGAATGGCGATGACACCTACACCAACGTCGCCACCGCCTGCTGGTCCATCAGCGAGCTGTGCTGCGCCATTGTGTGCTCGTCGCTGCCGACGCTGCGGCCCATCCTGTTCCATCTCTTGCCGGGGCCGCTGCGCCATCATTATGGCAGCAACCACAACAACAACCACAACGACCGGAACAGCTACAGCCGCAACCGCAACCACAATCACAACCACAACCACGTCGCCCACGGCAACAGCCCCAACATGTACCGCACCTCGACCCGCCACCGCCAGTCGGCGTACCTCAACGCCTATGCCAACAGCCTGGGTGGCTTCACCGGCCTGGGCCACGACCTCGACCACACCTTTTACCGCGACGGGTACCGCCTCAAATCGGTGGCCACGCGGGACGACGACGGCACGCCAGCCAACATCGACACCGACGCCGAGACCATCCCAGATGGTATGGCCCGCCGCACCAGCCGCACGATGATCATCCCACCCCGCCCGCCCCGGCCCGTCTCCTCCTACTACCGCAACCTGTTCAACCACCACCAGCACCCCCCGGCCCAACAAGACGCGGCCACACGCACTGGCCCAGCAGCAGAGTCGCCCACAGCCGCCGCCACCACCTCGGACAAGATCGGCTTGAGTTTTACAAAACCAACGAGCCATCTCCGGAGCACCTCCTCTCTGGGTGGCAGCAGCAGCGATAGCGACAGCGGCTTCCATGGCCCTGGTGGACGACACGGCCCGGGCTCGGGCCGGGGCCGCAGCCTCAACCGCAACCGAAGTCGCAACCGCAACCGACACACCCTCCGCATGGCCCGCAACCGCCGGCCGCGGACCGCCAGCAGCGGCAGCGACATGGAGAGCGACAGCGACCTCGACCGCTACATGCAGTGGGCCGGCCGCGACTACTACCAGTCACAGCACTACCACCACCGCCCGGACAACAACGGCAGCACAGTCGGTGGTGACCAGGAAAAGAAGGCCGCGGCATCGTCGTCGCCCGCAACGGCCTCGACGGCGGCGGCATCATCGTTGACGACGACGCCGCTCTCACAGCCCAGTAACAATACCCGCAACAGCAGCCGCGCAGAAAGGCCGACAGTCGAGACACACCGGCGGACCAAGTCCGGCGCCACCTTCTTCTTGTCCGACGACGACGACGACGAGGGGGACGGCGACGACCACAATGCGCGCCACAGCAGCCGGTCGGAGAGCAAAAAGGTTCCGAGAGACAACCGGGGCGGGCACTCGGCACCGTCCTCCGCGGCGCCCACCCGCGCCCCGTCTCCGGCGGCATCGCTCCCGCCCCCCTCGCCGCCCCGCGCCTACAGCTACAGCCACCTGCGCCGCATGGCCGCTGCGGTCGCCGACGGCGTCAGCACAGCCGCCAACGCGGGCATTGGCGTCGCCGGCACGGCTGGCAGCA